>CAXIWF010001379.1:0-49264 GCA_964036045.1 Eutreptiella sp. 'Long Island Sound 2002' | reverse complement strand
CGGAAAATTCTCGGAAAATTCCCGGAAAATTCTCGAAAAATTCTCGGAAAATTCTCGGAAAATTCTCGGAAAATTCTCGGAAAATTCTCGGAAAATTCTCGGAAAATTCCCGGAAAATTCTCGGAAAATTCTCGGAAAATTCTCGGAAAATTCTCGGAAACTTCTCGGAAAATTGTCGGAAAATTCTCGGAAAATTCTCGGAAAATTCTCAGAAAATTCTCGGAAAATTCCCGGAAAATTCTCGGAAAATTCTCGGAAAATTCTCGGACAATTCTCCGAAAATTCTCGGAAAATTCTCGGAAAATTCTCGGAAAATTCTCGGAAAATTCTCGGAAAATTCTCGGAAAATTCTCGGAAAATTCGCAGAAAATTCTCGGAAAATTCCCGGAAAATTCTCGGAAAATTCTCGGAAAATTCTCGGAAAATTCTCGGAAAATTCTCGGAAAATTCTCGGAAAATTCTCGGAAAATTCTCGGAAAATTCTCGGAAAAATCTCGGAAAATTCTCGGAAAATTATCGGAAAATTCTCGGAAAATTCTCGGAAAATTCTCAGAAAATTCTCGGAAAATTCCCGGAAAATTCTCGGAAAATTCTCGGAAAATTCTCGGAAAATTCTCGGAAAATTCTCAGAAAATTCCCGGAAAATTCTCGGAAAATTCTCGGAAAATTCTCGGAAAATTCTCGGAAAATTGACGGAAAATTCTCGGAAAATTCTCGGAAAATTCTCGGAAAATTCTCGGAAACCTCGGAAAATTCTCGGAAAATTCTCAGAAAATTCTCGGAAAAATCTCGGAAAATTCTCGGAAAATTCTCGGAAAATTGACGGAAAATTCTCGGAAAATTCTCAGAAAATTCTCGGAAATTCTCGGATAATTCTCGGAAAATTCTCAGAAAATTCTCGGAAAATTCTCAGAAAATTCTCGGAAAGTTCTCGGAAAATTCTCGGAAAATTCTCGGAAAATTCCCGGAAAATTCTCGAAAAATTCTCGGAAAATTCTCGGAAAATTCTCGGAAAATTCTCGGAACATTCTCGGAAAATTCTCGGAAAATTCCCGGAAAATTCTCGGAAAATTCTCGGAAAATTCTCGGAAAATTCTCGGAAACTTCTCGGAAAATTGTCGGAAAATTCTCGGAAAATTCTCGGAAAATTCTCAGAAAATTCTCGGAAAATTCCCGGAAAATTCTCGGAAAATTCTCGGAAAATTCTCGGACAATTCTCCGAAAATTCTCGGAAAATTCTCGGAAAATTCTCGGAAAATTCTCGGAAAATTCTCGGAAAATTCTCGGAAAATTCTCGGAAAATTCTCGGAAAATTCTCGGAAAATTCTCGGAAAATTCTCGGAAAATTCTCGGAAAATTCTCGGAAAATTCTCGGAAAATTCTCGGAAAATTCTCGGAAAATTCTCAGAAAATTCTCGGAAATTTCCCGGAAAATTCTCGGAAAATTCTCGGAAAATTCTCGGAAAATTCTCGGAAAATTCTCGGAAAATTCTCGGAAAATTCTCGGAAAATTCTCGGAAAATTCTCGGAAAATTCTCGGAAAATTCTCGGAAAATTCTCGGAAAATTCTCGGAAAATTGACGGAAAATTCTCGGAAAATTCTCGGAAAATTCTCGGAAAATTCTCGGAAAATTCTCGGAAAATTCTCGGAAAATTCTCGGAAAATTCTCGGAAAAATCTCGGAAAATTCTCGGAAAATTCTCGGAAAATTCTCGGAAAATTCTCGGAAAATTATCGGAACATTCTCGGAAAATTCTCGGAAAATTCTCCGAAAATTCTCGGAAAATTCTCGGAAAATTCTCGGAAAATTCTAGGAAAATTCTCGGAAAATTCTCGGAAAATTCTCGGAAAATTCTCGGAAAATTCTCGGAAAATTCTCGGAAAAATCTCGGAAAATTCTCGGAAAATTCTCGGAAAATTCTCGGAAAATTCTCGGAAAATTCTCGGAAAATTCTCGGAAAATTCTCGGAAAATTCTCGGAAAAATCTCGGAAAATTCTCGGAAAATTCCCGGAAAATTCTCGGAAAATTCTCGGAACATTATCGGAAAATTCTCGGAAAATTCTCGGAAAATTCTCGGAAAATTCTCGGAAAATTCTCGGAAAATTCTCCGAAAAATCTCGGAAAATTCTCGGAAAATTCTCGGAAAATTCTCGGAAAATTCTCAGAAAATTCTCGGAAAATTCCCGGAAAATTCTCGGAAAATTCTCGGAAAATTCTCGGAAAATTCTCGGAAAATTCTCGGAAAATTCTCGGAAAATTCTCGGAAACTTCTCGGAAAATTCTCGGAAAATTCTCGGAAAAATCTCGGAAAATTCTCGGAAAAATTCTCGGAAAATTCTCGGAAAATTCTCGGAAAATTCTCGGAAAATTCTCGGAAAATTCTCGGAAAAATCTCGGAAAATTCTCGGAAAATTCTCGGAAAATTCTCGGAAAATTCTCGGAAAATTCTCGGAAAATTCTCGGAAAAATCTCGGAAAATTCTCGCAAAATTCTCGGAAAATTCTCGGAAAATTATCGGAAAATTCTCGGAAAATTCTCGGAAAATTCTCGGAAAATTCTCGGAAAATTCTCGGAAAATTCCCGGAAAATTCCCGGAAAATTCTCGGAAAATTCTCGGAAAATTCTCGGAAAATTCTCGGAAAATTCTCGGAAAATTCTCGGAAAATTCTCGGAAAATTCTCGGAAAAATCTCGGAAAATTCTCGGAAAATTCTCGGAAAATTCTCGGAAAATTCTCGGAAAATTCTCGGAAAAATCTCGGAAAATTCTCGGAAAATTCTCGGAAAATTCTCGGAAAATTCTCGGAAAATTCTCGGAAAATTCTCGGAAAATTCTCGGAAAATTCTCGGAAAATTCTCGGAAAATTCTCGGAAAATTCTCGGAAAATTCTCGGAAAATTCTCGGAAAATTCTCGGAAAATTCTCGGAAAATTCTCAGAAAATTCTCGGAAAATTCTCAGAAAATTCTCAGAAAATTCTCGGAAAATCTTGGAAAATTCTCGGAAAATTCTCGGAAAATTCTCGGAAAATTCTCCGAAAATTCTCGGAAAATTCTCAGAAAATTCTCGGAAAATTCTCGGAAAATTCTCGGAAAAATCTCGGAAAATTCTCGGAAAATTCTCGGAAAATTCTCGGAAAATTCTCGGAAAATTCTCAGAAAATTCTCGGAAAATTCTCAGAAAATTCTCAGAAAATGCTCGGAAAATCTTGGAAAATTCTCGGAAAATTCTCGGAAAATTCTCGGAAAATTCTCCGAAAATTCTCGGAAAATTCTCAGAAAATTCTCGGAAAATTCTCGGAAAATTGACGGAAAATTCTCGGAAAATTCTCGGAAAATTGACGGAAAATTCTCGGAAAATTCTCGGAAAATTCTCGGAAAATTCTCGGAAAATTCTCAGAAAATTCTCAGAAAATTCTCGGAATATTCTCGGAAAATTCTCGGAAAATTGACGGAAAATTCTCGGAAAATTCTCGGAAAATTCTCGGAAAATTCTCGGAAAATTCTCGGAAAATTCTCGGAAAATTCTCGGAAAATTCTCGGAAAATTCTCGGAAAATTGACGGAAAACTCTCGGAAAATTCTCGGAAAATTCTCGGAAAATTCTCGGAAAATTCTCGGAAAATTCTCGGAAAATTCTCGGAAAATTCTCGGAAAATTCTCGGAAAATTCTCGGAAAATTCTCGGAAAATTCTCGGAAAATTCTCGGAAAATTCTCGGAAAATTCTCGGAAAATTCTCGGAAAATTGACGGAAAATTCTCGGAAAATTCTCGAAAAATTCTCCGAAAATTCTCGGAAAATTCGCGGAAAATTCTCGGAAAATTCTCAGAAAATTCTCGGAAAGTTCTCGGAAAATTCTCGGAAAATTCTCGGAAAATTCTCGGAAAATTCTCGGAAAATTCTCAGAAAATTCTCAGAAAATTCTCGGAATATTCTCGGAAAATTCTCGGAAAATTCTCGGAAAAATCTCGGAAAATTCTCGGAAAATTCTCGGAAAATTCTCGGAAAATTCTCGGAAAATTATCGGAACATTCTCGGAAAATTCTCGGAAAATTCTCCGAAAATTCTCGGAAAATTCTCGGAAAATTCTCGGAAAATTCTAGGAAAATTCTCGGAAAATTCTCGGAAAATTCTCGGAAAATTCTCGGAAAATTCTCGGAAAATTCTCGGAAAAATCTCGCAAAATTCTCGGAAAATTCTCGGAAAATTCTCGGAAAATTCTCGGAAAATTCTCGGAAAATTCTCGGAAAATTCTCGGAAAATTCTCGGAAAAATCTCGGAAAATTCTCGGAAAATTCCCGGAAAATTCTCGGAAAATTCTCGGAACATTATCGGAAAATTCTCGGAAAATTCTCGGAAAATTCTCGGAAAATTCTCCGAAAAATCTCGGAAAATTCTCGGAAAATTCTCGGAAAATTCTCGGAAAATTCTCGGAAACTTCTCGGAAAATTGTCGGAAAATTCTCGGAAAATTCTCGGAAAATTCTCAGAAAATTCTCGGAAAATTCCCGGAAAATTCTCGGAAAATTCTCGGAAAATTCTCGGACAATTCTCCGAAAATTCTCGGAAAATTCTCGGAAAATTCTCGGAAAATTCTCGGAAAATTCTCGGAAAATTCTCGGAAAATTCTCGGAAAATTCTCGGAAAATTCTCGGAAAATTCTCGGAAAATTCTCGGAAAATTCTCGGAAAATTCTCGGAAAATTCTCGGAAAATTCTCGGAAAATTCTCGGAAAATTCTCGGAAAATTCTCGGAAAATTCTCGGAAAATTCTCGGAAAATTCTCAGAAAATTCTCGGAAATTTCCCGGAAAATTCTCGGAAAATTCTCGGAAAATTCTCGGAAAATTCTCGGAAAATTCTCGGAAAATTCTCGGAAAATTCTCGGAAAATTCTCGGAAAATTCTCGGAAAATTCTCGGAAAAATCTCGGAAAATTCTCGGAAAATTCTCGGAAAATTCTCGGAAAATTGACGGAAAATTCTCGGAAAATTCTCGGAAAATTCTCGGAAAATTCTCGGAAAATTCTCGGAAAATTCTCGGAAAATTCTCGGAAAATTCTCGGAAAAATCTCGGAAAATTCTCGGAAAATTCTCGGAAAATTCTCGGAAAATTCTCGGAAAATTATCGGAACATTCTCGGAAAATTCTCGGAAAATTCTCCGAAAATTCTCGGAAAATTCTCGGAAAATTCTCGGAAAATTCTAGGAAAATTCTCGGAAAATTCTCGGAAAATTCTCGGAAAATTCTCGGAAAATTCTCGGAAAAATCTCGGAAAATTCTCGGAAAATTCTCGGAAAATTCTCGGAAAATTCTCGGAAAATTCTCGGAAAATTCTCGGAAAATTCTCGGAAAAATCTCGGAAAATTCTCGGAAAATTCCCTCAAAATTCTCGGAAAATTCTCGGAACATTATCGGAAAATTCTCGGAAAATTCTCGGAAAATTCTCGGAAAATTCTCGGAAAATTCTCGGAAAATTCTCCGAAAAATCTCGGAAAATTCTCGGAAAATTCTCGGAAAATTTTCGGAAAATTCTCAGAAAATTCTCGGAAAATTCCCGGAAAATTCTCGGAAAATTCTCGGAAAATTCTCGGAAAATTCTCGGAAAATTCTCGGAAAATTCTCGGAAAATTCTCGGAAACTTCTCGGAAAATTCTCGGAAAATTCTCGGAAAAATCTCGGAAAATTCTCGGAAAATTCTCGGAAAATTCTCGGAAAATTCTCGGAAAATTCTCGGAAAATTCTCGGAAAATTCTCGGAAAAATCTCGGAAAATTCTCGGAAAATTCTCGGAAAATTCTCGGAAAATTCTCGGAAAATTCTCGGAAAATTCTCGGAAAATTCTCGGAAAAATCTCGGAAAATTCTCGGAAAATTCTCGGAAAATTCTCGGAAAATTCTCGGAAAATTATCGGAAAATTCTCGGAAAATTCTCGGAAAATTCTCGGAAAATTCTCGGAAAATTCTCGGAAAATTCCCGGAAAATTCTAGGAAAATTCTCGGAAAATTCTCGGAAAATTCTCGGAAAATTCTCGGAAAATTCTCGGAAAATTCTCGGAAAATTCTCGGAAAATTCTCGGAAAATTCTCGGAAAATTCTCGGAAAAATCTCGGAAAATTCTCGGAAAATTCTCGGAAAATTCTCGGAAAATTCTCGGAAAATTCTCGGAAAATTCTCGGAAAATTCTCGGAAAATTCTCGGAAAATTCTCGGAAAATTCTCGGAAAATTCTCGGAAAATTCTCGGAAAATTCTCGGAAAATTCTCGGAAAATTCTCGGAAAATTCTCGGAAAATTCTCGGAAAATTCTCAGAAAATTCTCGGAAAATTCTCAGAAAATTCTCAGAAAATTCTCGGAAAATCTTGGAAAATTCTCGGAAAATTCTCGGAAAATTCTCGGAAAATTCTCCGAAAATTCTCGGAAAATTCTCAGAAAATTCTCGGAAAATTCTCGGAAAATTCTCGGAAAAATCTCGGAAAATTCTCGGAAAATTCTCGGAAAATTCTCGGAAAATTCTCGGAAAATTCTCAGAAAATTCTCGGAAAATTCTCAGAAAATTCTCAGAAAATTCTCGGAAAATCTTGGAAAATTCTCGGAAAATTCTCGGAAAATTCTCGGAAAATTCTCCGAAAATTCTCGGAAAATTCTCAGAAAATTCTCGGAAAATTCTCGGAAAATTGACGGAAAATTCTCGGAAAATTCTCGGAAAATTGACGGAAAATTCTCGGAAAATTCTCGGAAAATTCTCGGAAAATTCTCGGAAAATTCTCAGAAAATTCTCAGAAAATTCTCGGAATATTCTCGGAAAATTCTCGGAAAATTGACGGAAAATTCTCGGAAAATTCTCGGAAAATTCTCGGAAAATTCTCGGAAAATTCTCGGAAAATTCTCGGAAAATTCTCGGAAAATTCTCGGAAAATTCTCGGAAAATTGACGGAAAACTCTCGGAAAATTCTCGGAAAATTCTCGGAAAATTCTCGGAAAATTCTCGGAAAATTCTCGGAAAATTCTCGGAAAATTCTCGGAAAATTCTCGGAAAATTCTCGGAAAATTCTCGGAAAATTCTCGGAAAATTCTCGGAAAATTCTCGGAAAATTCTCAGAAAATTCTCGGAAATTTCCCGGAAAATTCTCGGAAAATTCTCGGAAAATTCTCGGAAAATTCTCGGAAAATTCTCGGAAAATTCTCGGAAAATTCTCGGAAAATTCTCGGAAAATTCTCGGAAAAATCTCGGAAAATTCTCGGAAAATTCTCGGAAAATTCTCGGAAAATTGACGGAAAATTCTCGGAAAATTCTCGGAAAATTCTCGGAAAATTCTCGGAAAATTCTCGGAAAATTCTCGGAAAATTCTCGGAAAATTCTCGGAAAAATCTCGGAAAATTCTCGGAAAATTCTCGGAAAATTCTCGGAAAATTCTCGGAAAATTATCGGAACATTCTCGGAAAATTCTCGGAAAATTCTCCGAAAATTCTCGGAAAATTCTCGGAAAATTCTCGGAAAATTCTAGGAAAATTCTCGGAAAATTCTCGGAAAATTCTCGGAAAATTCTCGGAAAATTCTCGGAAAATTCTCGGAAAAATCTCGGAAAATTCTCGGAAAATTCTCGGAAAATTCTCGGAAAATTCTCGGAAAATTCTCGGAAAATTCTCGGAAAATTCTCGGAAAATTCTCGGAAAAATCTCGGAAAATTCTCGGAAAATTCCCGGAAAATTCTCGGAAAATTCTCGGAACATTATCGGAAAATTCTCGGAAAATTCTCGGAAAATTCTCGGAAAATTCTCGGAAAATTCTCGGAAAATTCTCCGAAAAATCTCGGAAAATTCTCGGAAAATTCTCGGAAAATTCTCGGAAAATTCTCAGAAAATTCTCGGAAAATTCCCGGAAAATTCTCGGAAAATTCTCGGAAAATTCTCGGAAAATTCTCGGAAAATTCTCGGAAAATTCTCGGAAAATTCTCGGAAACTTCTCGGAAAATTCTCGGAAAATTCTCGGAAAAATCTCGGAAAATTCTCGGAAAAATTCTCGGAAAATTCTCGGAAAATTCTCGGAAAATTCTCGGAAAATTCTCGGAAAAATCTCGGAAAATTCTCGGAAAATTCTCGGAAAATTCTCGGAAAATTCTCGGAAAATTCTCGGAAAATTCTCGGAAAAATCTCGGAAAATTCTCGGAAAATTCTCGCAAAATTCTCGGAAAATTCTCGGAAAATTATCGGAAAATTCTCGGAAAATTCTCGGAAAATTCTCGGAAAATTCTCGGAAAATTCTCGGAAAATTCCCGGAAAATTCTAGGAAAATTCTCGGAAAATTCTCGGAAAATTCTCGGAAAATTCTCGGAAAATTCTCGGAAAATTCTCGGAAAATTCTCGGAAAATTCTCGGAAAAATCTCGGAAAATTCTCGGAAAATTCTCGGAAAATTCTCGGAAAATTCTCGGAAAAATCTCGGAAAATTCTCGGAAAATTCTCGGAAAATTCTCGGAAAATTCTCGGAAAATTCTCGGAAAATTCTCGGAAAATTCTCGGAAAATTCTCGGAAAATTCTCGGAAAATTCTCGGAAAATTCTCGGAAAATTCTCGGAAAATTCTCGGAAAATTCTCGGAAAATTCTCGGAAAATTCTCAGAAAATTCTCGGAAAATTCTCAGAAAATTCTCAGAAAATTCTCGGAAAATCTTGGAAAATTCTCGGAAAATTCTCGGAAAATTCTCGGAAAATTCTCCGAAAATTCTCGGAAAATTCTCAGAAAATTCTCGGAAAATTCTCGGAAAATTCTCGGAAAAATCTCGGAAAATTCTCGGAAAATTCTCGGAAAATTCTCGGAAAATTCTCGGAAAATTCTCAGAAAATTCTCGGAAAATTCTCAGAAAATTCTCAGAAAATGCTCGGAAAATCTTGGAAAATTCTCGGAAAATTCTCGGAAAATTCTCGGAAAATTCTCCGAAAATTCTCGGAAAATTCTCAGAAAATTCTCGGAAAATTCTCGGAAAATTGACGGAAAATTCTCGGAAAATTCTCGGAAAATTGACGGAAAATTCTCGGAAAATTCTCGGAAAATTCTCGGAAAATTCTCGGAAAATTCTCAGAAAATTCTCAGAAAATTCTCGGAATATTCTCGGAAAATTCTCGGAAAATTGACGGAAAATTCTCGGAAAATTCTCGGAAAATTCTCGGAAAATTCTCGGAAAATTCTCGGAAAATTCTCGGAAAATTCTCGGAAAATTGACGGAAAACTCTCGGAAAATTCTCGGAAAATTCTCGGAAAATTCTCGGAAAATTCTCGGAAAATTCTCGGAAAATTCTCGGAAAATTCTCGGAAAATTCTCGGAAAATTCTCGGAAAATTCTCGGAAAATTCTCGGAAAATTCTCGGAAAATTCTCGGAAAATTCTCGGAAAATTCTCGGAAAATTGACGGAAAATTCTCGGAAAATTCTCGAAAAATTCTCCGAAAATTCTCGGAAAATTCGCGGAAAATTCTCGGAAAATTCTCAGAAAATTCTCGGAAAGTTCTCGGAAAATTCTCGGAAAATTCTCGGAAAATTCTCGGAAAATTCTCGGAAAATTCTCAGAAAATTCTCAGAAAATTCTCGGAATATTCTCGGAAAATTCTCGGAAAATTCTCGGAAAAATCTCGGAAAATTCTCGGAAAATTCTCGGAAAATTCTCGGAAAATTCTCGGAAAATTATCGGAACATTCTCGGAAAATTCTCGGAAAATTCTCCGAAAATTCTCGGAAAATTCTCGGAAAATTCTCGGAAAATTCTAGGAAAATTCTCGGAAAATTCTCGGAAAATTCTCGGAAAATTCTCGGAAAATTCTCGGAAAATTCTCGGAAAAATCTCGCAAAATTCTCGGAAAATTCTCGGAAAATTCTCGGAAAATTCTCGGAAAATTCTCGGAAAATTCTCGGAAAATTCTCGGAAAATTCTCGGAAAAATCTCGGAAAATTCTCGGAAAATTCCCGGAAAATTCTCGGAAAATTCTCGGAACATTATCGGAAAATTCTCGGAAAATTCTCGGAAAATTCTCGGAAAATTCTCGGAAAATTCTCGGAAAATTCTCCGAAAAATCTCGGAAAATTCTCGGAAAATTCTCGGAAAATTCTCGGAAAATTCTCGGAAACTTCTCGGAAAATTGTCGGAAAATTCTCGGAAAATTCTCGGAAAATTCTCAGAAAATTCTCGGAAAATTCCCGGAAAATTCTCGGAAAATTCTCGGAAAATTCTCGGACAATTCTCCGAAAATTCTCGGAAAATTCTCGGAAAATTCTCGGAAAATTCTCGGAAAATTCTCGGAAAATTCTCGGAAAATTCTCGGAAAATTCTCGGAAAATTCTCGGAAAATTCTCGGAAAATTCTCGGAAAATTCTCGGAAAATTCTCGGAAAATTCTCGGAAAATTCTCGGAAAATTCTCGGAAAATTCTCGGAAAATTCTCGGAAAATTCTCGGAAAATTCTCGGAAAATTCTCAGAAAATTCTCGGAAATTTCCCGGAAAATTCTCGGAAAATTCTCGGAAAATTCTCGGAAAATTCTCGGAAAATTCTCGGAAAATTCTCGGAAAATTCTCGGAAAATTCTCGGAAAATTCTCGGAAAATTCTCGGAAAAATCTCGGAAAATTCTCGGAAAATTCTCGGAAAATTCTCGGAAAATTGACGGAAAATTCTCGGAAAATTCTCGGAAAATTCTCGGAAAATTCTCGGAAAATTCTCGGAAAATTCTCGGAAAATTCTCGGAAAATTCTCGGAAAAATCTCGGAAAATTCTCGGAAAATTCTCGGAAAATTCTCGGAAAATTCTCGGAAAATTATCGGAACATTCTCGGAAAATTCTCGGAAAATTCTCCGAAAATTCTCGGAAAATTCTCGGAAAATTCTCGGAAAATTCTAGGAAAATTCTCGGAAAATTCTCGGAAAATTCTCGGAAAATTCTCGGAAAATTCTCGGAAAAATCTCGGAAAATTCTCGGAAAATTCTCGGAAAATTCTCGGAAAATTCTCGGAAAATTCTCGGAAAATTCTCGGAAAATTCTCGGAAAAATCTCGGAAAATTCTCGGAAAATTCCCTCAAAATTCTCGGAAAATTCTCGGAACATTATCGGAAAATTCTCGGAAAATTCTCGGAAAATTCTCGGAAAATTCTCGGAAAATTCTCGGAAAATTCTCCGAAAAATCTCGGAAAATTCTCGGAAAATTCTCGGAAAATTTTCGGAAAATTCTCAGAAAATTCTCGGAAAATTCCCGGAAAATTCTCGGAAAATTCTCGGAAAATTCTCGGAAAATTCTCGGAAAATTCTCGGAAAATTCTCGGAAAATTCTCGGAAACTTCTCGGAAAATTCTCGGAAAATTCTCGGAAAAATCTCGGAAAATTCTCGGAAAATTCTCGGAAAATTCTCGGAAAATTCTCGGAAAATTCTCGGAAAATTCTCGGAAAATTCTCGGAAAAATCTCGGAAAATTCTCGGAAAATTCTCGGAAAATTCTCGGAAAATTCTCGGAAAATTCTCGGAAAATTCTCGGAAAATTCTCGGAAAAATCTCGGAAAATTCTCGGAAAATTCTCGGAAAATTCTCGGAAAATTCTCGGAAAATTATCGGAAAATTCTCGGAAAATTCTCGGAAAATTCTCGGAAAATTCTCGGAAAATTCTCGGAAAATTCCCGGAAAATTCTAGGAAAATTCTCGGAAAATTCTCGGAAAATTCTCGGAAAATTCTCGGAAAATTCTCGGAAAATTCTCGGAAAATTCTCGGAAAATTCTCGGAAAATTCTCGGAAAATTCTCGGAAAAATCTCGGAAAATTCTCGGAAAATTCTCGGAAAATTCTCGGAAAATTCTCGGAAAATTCTCGGAAAATTCTCGGAAAATTCTCGGAAAATTCTCGGAAAATTCTCGGAAAATTCTCGGAAAATTCTCGGAAAATTCTCGGAAAATTCTCGGAAAATTCTCGGAAAATTCTCGGAAAATTCTCAGAAAATTCTCGGAAAATTCTCAGAAAATTCTCAGAAAATTCTCGGAAAATCTTGGAAAATTCTCGGAAAATTCTCGGAAAATTCTCGGAAAATTCTCCGAAAATTCTCGGAAAATTCTCAGAAAATTCTCGGAAAATTCTCGGAAAATTCTCGGAAAAATCTCGGAAAATTCTCGGAAAATTCTCGGAAAATTCTCGGAAAATTCTCGGAAAATTCTCAGAAAATTCTCGGAAAATTCTCAGAAAATTCTCAGAAAATTCTCGGAAAATCTTGGAAAATTCTCGGAAAATTCTCGGAAAATTCTCGGAAAATTCTCCGAAAATTCTCGGAAAATTCTCAGAAAATTCTCGGAAAATTCTCGGAAAATTGACGGAAAATTCTCGGAAAATTCTCGGAAAATTGACGGAAAATTCTCGGAAAATTCTCGGAAAATTCTCGGAAAATTCTCGGAAAATTCTCAGAAAATTCTCAGAAAATTCTCGGAATATTCTCGGAAAATTCTCGGAAAATTGACGGAAAATTCTCGGAAAATTCTCGGAAAATTCTCGGAAAATTCTCGGAAAATTCTCGGAAAATTCTCGGAAAATTCTCGGAAAATTCTCGGAAAATTCTCGGAAAATTGACGGAAAACTCTCGGAAAATTCTCGGAAAATTCTCGGAAAATTCTCGGAAAATTCTCGGAAAATTCTCGGAAAATTCTCCGAAAAATCTCGGAAAATTCTCGGAAAATTCTCGGAAAATTCTCGGAAAAATCTCGGAAAATTCTCGGAAAATTCTCGGAAAATTCTCGGAAAATTCTCGGAAAATTATCGGAAAATTCTCGGAAAATTCTCGGAAAATTCTCGGAAAATTCTCGGAAAATTCTCGGAAAATTCCCGGAAAATTCTAGGAAAATTCTCGGAAAATTCTCGGAAAATTCTCGGAAAATTCTCGGAAAATTCTCGGAAAATTCTCGGAAAATTCTCGGAAAATTCTCGGAAAAATCTCGGAAAATTCTCGGAAAATTCTCGGAAAATTCTCGGAAAATTCTCGGAAAAATCTCGGAAAATTCTCGGAAAATTCTCGGAAAATTCTCGGAAAATTCTCGGAAAATTCTCGGAAAATTCTCGGAAAATTCTCGGAAAATTCTCGGAAAATTCTCGGAAAATTCTCGGAAAATTCTCGGAAAATTCTCGGAAAATTCTCGGAAAATTCTCGGAAAATTCTCAGAAAATTCTCGGAAAATTCTCAGAAAATTCTCAGAAAATTCTCGGAAAATCTTGGAAAATTCTCGGAAAATTCTCGGAAAATTCTCGGAAAATTCTCCGAAAATTCTCGGAAAATTCTCAGAAAATTCTCGGAAAATTCTCGGAAAATTCTCGGAAAAATCTCGGAAAATTCTCGGAAAATTCTCGGAAAATTCTCGGAAAATTCTCGGAAAATTCTCAGAAAATTCTCGGAAAATTCTCAGAAAATTCTCAGAAAATGCTCGGAAAATCTTGGAAAATTCTCGGAAAATTCTCGGAAAATTCTCGGAAAATTCTCCGAAAATTCTCGGAAAATTCTCAGAAAATTCTCGGAAAATTCTCGGAAAATTGACGGAAAATTCTCGGAAAATTCTCGGAAAATTGACGGAAAATTCTCGGAAAATTCTCGGAAAATTCTCGGAAAATTCTCGGAAAATTCTCAGAAAATTCTCAGAAAATTCTCGGAATATTCTCGGAAAATTCTCGGAAAATTGACGGAAAATTCTCGGAAAATTCTCGGAAAATTCTCGGAAAATTCTCGGAAAATTCTCGGAAAATTCTCGGAAAATTCTCGGAAAATTCTCGGAAAATTGACGGAAAACTCTCGGAAAATTCTCGGAAAATTCTCGGAAAATTCTCGGAAAATTCTCGGAAAATTCTCGGAAAATTCTCGGAAAATTCTCGGAAAATTCTCGGAAAATTCTCGGAAAATTCTCGGAAAATTCTCGGAAAATTCTCGGAAAATTCTCGGAAAATTGACGGAAAATTCTCGGAAAATTCTCGAAAAATTCTCCGAAAATTCTCGGAAAATTCGCGGAAAATTCTCGGAAAATTCTCAGAAAATTCTCGGAAAGTTCTCGGAAAATTCTCGGAAAATTCTCGGAAAATTCTCGGAAAATTCTCAGAAAATTCTCAGAAAATTCTCGGAATATTCTCGGAAAATTCTCGGAAAATTCTCGGAAAATTCTCGGAAAATTCTCGGAAAAATCTCGGAAAATTCTCGGAAAATTCTCGGAAAATTCTCGGAAAATTCTCGGAAAAATCTCGGAAAATTCTCGGAAAATTCCCGGAAAATTCTCGGAAAATTCTCGGAACATTATCGGAAAATTCTCGGAAAATTCTCGGAAAATTCTCGGAAAATTCTCGGAAAATTCTCGGAAAATTCTCCGAAAAATCTCGGAAAATTCTCGGAAAATTCTCGGAAAATTCTCGGAAAATTCTCGGAAACTTCTCGGAAAATTGTCGGAAAATTCTCGGAAAATTCTCGGAAAATTCTCAGAAAATTCTCGGAAAATTCCCGGAAAATTCTCGGAAAATTCTCGGAAAATTCTCGGACAATTCACCGAAAATTCTCGGAAAATTCTCGGAAAATTCTCGGAAAATTCTCGGAAAATTCTCGGAAAATTCTCGGAAAATTCTCGGAAAATTCTCGGAAAATTCTCGGAAAATTCTCGGAAAATTCTCGGAAAATTCTCGGAAAATTCTCGGAAAATTCTCGGAAAATTCTCGGAAAATTCTCGGAAAATTCTCGGAAAATTCTCGGAAAATTCTCGGAAAATTCTCAGAAAATTCTCGGAAATTTCCCGGAAAATTCTCGGAAAATTCTCGGAAAATTCTCGGAAAATTCTCGGAAAATTCTCGGAAAATTCTCGGAAAATTCTCGGAAAATTCTCGGAAAATTCTCGGAAAATTCTCAGAAAAATCTCGGAAAATTCTCGGAAAATTCTCGGAAAATTCTCGGAAAATTGACGGAAAATTCTCGGAAAATTCTCGGAAAATTCTCGGAAAATTCTCGGAAAATTCTCGGAAAATTCTCGGAAAATTCTCGGAAAATTCTCGGAAAAATCTCGGAAAATTCTCGGAAAATTCTCGGAAAATTCTCGGAAAATTCTCGGAAAATTATCGGAACATTCTCGGAAAATTCTCGGAAAATTCTCCGAAAATTCTCGGAAAATTCTCGGAAAATTCTCGGAAAATTCTAGGAAAATTCTCGGAAAATTCTCGGAAAATTCTCGGAAAATTCTCGGAAAATTCTCGGAAAAATCTCGGAAAATTCTCGGAAAATTCTCGGAAAATTCTCGGAAAATTCTCGGAAAATTCTCGGAAAATTCTCGGAAAATTCTCGGAAAAATCTCGGAAAATTCTCGGAAAATTCCCTCAAAATTCTCGGAAAATTCTCGGAACATTATCGGAAAATTCTCGGAAAATTCTCGGAAAATTCTCGGAAAATTCTCGGAAAATTCTCGGAAAATTCTCCGAAAAATCTCGGAAAATTCTCGGAAAATTCTCGGAAAATTTTCGGAAAATTCTCAGAAAATTCTCGGAAAATTCCCGGAAAATTCTCGGAAAATTCTCGGAAAATTCTCGGAAAATTCTCGGAAAATTCTCGGAAAATTCTCGGAAAATTCTCGGAAACTTCTCGGAAAATTCTCGGAAAATTCTCGGAAAAATCTCGGAAAATTCTCGGAAAATTCTCGGAAAATTCTCGGAAAATTCTCGGAAAATTCTCGGAAAATTCTCGGAAAATTCTCGGAAAAATCTCGGAAAATTCTCGGAAAATTCTCGGAAAATTCTCGGAAAATTCTCGGAAAATTCTCGGAAAATTCTCGGAAAATTCTCGGAAAAATCTCGGAAAATTCTCGGAAAATTCTCGGAAAATTCTCGGAAAATTCTCGGAAAATTATCGGAAAATTCTCGGAAAATTCTCGGAAAATTCTCGGAAAATTCTCGGAAAATTCTCGGAAAATTCCCGGAAAATTCTAGGAAAATTCTCGGAAAATTCTCGGAAAATTCTCGGAAAATTCTCGGAAAATTCTCGGAAAATTCTCGGAAAATTCTCGGAAAATTCTCGGAAAATTCTCGGAAAATTCTCGGAAAAATCTCGGAAAATTCTCGGAAAATTCTCGGAAAATTCTCGGAAAATTCTCGGAAAAATCTCGGAAAATTCTCGGAAAATTCTCGGAAAATTCTCGGAAAATTCTCGGAAAATTCTCGGAAAATTCTCGGAAAATTCTCGGAAAATTCTCGGAAAATTCTCGGAAAATTCTCGGAAAATTCTCGGAAAATTCTCAGAAAATTCTCGGAAAATTCTCAGAAAATTCTCAGAAAATTCTCGGAAAATCTTGGAAAATTCTCGGAAAATTCTCCGAAAATTCTCGGAAAATTCTCCGAAAATTCTCGGAAAATTCTCAGAAAATTCTCGGAAAATTCTCGGAAAATTCTCGGAAAAATCTCGGAAAATTCTCGGAAAATTCTCGGAAAATTCTCGGAAAATTCTCGGAAAATTCTCAGAAAATTCTCGGAAAATTCTCAGAAAATTCTCAGAAAATTCTCGGAAAATCTTGGAAAATTCTCGGAAAATTCTCGGAAAATTCTCGGAAAATTCTCCGAAAATTCTCGGAAAATTCTCAGAAAATTCTCGGAAAATTCTCGGAAAATTGACGGAAAATTCTCGGAAAATTCTCGGAAAATTGACGGAAAATTCTCGGAAAATTCTCGGAAAATTCTCGGAAAATTCTCGGAAAATTCTCAGAAAATTCTCAGAAAATTCTCGGAATATTCTCGGAAAATTCTCGGAAAATTGACGGAAAATTCTCGGAAAATTCTCGGAAAATTCTCGGAAAATTCTCGGAAAATTCTCGGAAAATTCTCGGAAAATTCTCGGAAAATTCTCGGAAAATTCTCGGAAAATTGACGGAAAACTCTCGGAAAATTCTCGGAAAATTCTCGGAAAATTCTCGGAAAATTCTCGGAAAATTCTCGGAAAATTCTCGGAAAATTCTCGGAAAATTCTCGGAAAATTCTCGGAAAATTCTCGGAAAATTCTCGGAAAATTCTCGGAAAATTCTCGGAAAATTCTCGGAAAATTGACGGAAAATTCTCGGAAAATTCTCGAAAAATTCTCCGAAAATTCTCGGAAAATTCGCGGAAAATTCTCGGAAAATTCTCAGAAAATTCTCGGAAAGTTCTCGGAAAATTCTCGGAAAATTCTCGGAAAATTCTCGGAAAATTCTCGGAAAATTCTCAGAAAATTCTCAGAAAATTCTCGGAATATTCTCGGAAAATTCTCGGAAAATTCTCGGAAAAATCTCGGAAAATTCTCGGAAAATTCTCGGAAAATTCTCGGAAAATTCTCGGAAAATTATCGGAACATTCTCGGAAAATTCTCGGAAAATTCTCCGAAAATTCTCGGAAAATTCTCGGAAAATTCTCGGAAAATTCTAGGAAAATTCTCGGAAAATTCTCGGAAAATTCTCGGAAAATTCTCGGAAAATTCTCGGAAAATTCTCGGAAAAATCTCGGAAAATTCTCGGAAAATTCTCGGAAAATTCTCGGAAAATTCTCGGAAAATTCTCGGAAAATTCTCGGAAAATTCTCGGAAAATTCTGGGAAAAATCTCGGAAAATTCTCGGAAAATTGCCGGAAAATTCTCGGAAAATTCTCGGAACATTATCGGAAAATTCTCGGAAAATTCTCGGAAAATTCTCGGAAAATTCTCGGAAAATTCTCGGAAAATTCTCCGAAAAATCTCGGAAAATTCTCGGAAAATTCTCGGAAAATTCTCGGAAAATTCTCAGAAAATTCTCGGAAAATTCCCGGAGAATTCTCGGAAAATTCTCGGAAAATTCTCGGAAAATTCTCGGAAAATTCTCGGAAAATTCTCGGAAAATTCTCGGAAACTTCTCGGAAAATTCTCGGAAAATTCTCGGAAAAATCTCGGAAAATTCTCGGAAAATTCTCGGAAAATTCTCGGAAAATTCTCGGAAAATTCTCGGAAAATTCTCGGAAAATTCTCGGAAAAATCTCGGAAAATTCTCGGAAAATTCTCGGAAAATTCTCGGAAAATTCTCGGAAAATTCTCGGAAAATTCTCGGAAAATTCTCGGAAAAATCTCGGAAAATTCTCGGAAAATTCTCGGAAAATTCTCGGAAAATTCTCGGAAAATTATCGGAAAATTCTCGGAAAATTCTCGGAAAATTCTCGGAAAATTCTCGGAAAATTCTCGGAAAATTCCCGGAAAATTCTAGGAAAATTCTCGGAAAATTCTCGGAAAATTCTCGGAAAATTCTCGGAAAATTCTCGGAAAATTCTCGAAAATTCTCGGAAAATTCTCGGAAAAATCTCGGAAAATTCTCGGAAAATTCTCGGAAAATTCTCGGAAAATTCTCGGAAAAATCTCGGAAAATTCTCGGAAAATTCTCGGAAAATTCTCGGAAAATTCTCGGAAAAATCTCGGAAAATTCTCGGAAAATTCTCGGAAAATTCTCGGAAAATTCTCGGAAAATTCTCGGAAAATTCTCGGAAAATTCTCGGAAAATTCTCGGAAAATTCTCGGAAAATTCTCAGAAAATTCTCGGAAAATTCTCAGAAAATTCTCAGAAAATTCTCGGAAAATCTTGGAAAATTCTCGGAAAATTCTCGCAAAATTCTCGGAAAATTCTCCGAAAATTCTCGGAAAATTCTCAGAAAATTCTCGGAAAATTCTCGGAAAATTCTCGGAAAAATCTCGGAAAATTCTCGGAAAATTCTCGGAAAATTCTCGGAAAATTCTCGGAAAATTCTCAGAAAATTCTCGGAAAATTCTCAGAAAATTCTCAGAAAATTCTCGGAAAATCTTGGAAAATTCTCGGAAAATTCTCGGAAAATTCTCGGAAAATTCTCCGAAAATTCTCGGAAAATTCTCAGAAAATTCTCGGAAAATTCTCGGAAAATTGACGGAAAATTCTCGGAAAATTCTCGGAAAATTGACGGAAAATTCTCGGAAAATTCTCGGAAAATTCTCGGAAAATTCTCGGAAAATTCCCAGAAAATTCTCAGAAAATTCTCGGAATATTCTCGGAAAATTCTCGGAAAATTGACGGAAAATTCTCGGAAAATTCTCGGAAAATTCTCGGAAAATTCTCGGAAAATTCTCGGAAAATTCTCGGAAAATTCTCGGAAAATTCTCGGAAAATTGACGGAAAACTCTCGGAAAATTCTCGGAAAATTCTCGGAAAAATCTCGGAAAATTCTCGGAAAATTCTCGGAAAATTCTCGGAAAATTCTCGGAAAATTCTCGGAAAATTCTCGGAAAATTCTCGGAAAATTCTCGGAAAATTCTCGGAAAATTCTCGGAAAATTCTCAGAAAATTCTCGGAAAATTCTCAGAAAATTCTCAGAAAATTCTCGGAAAATCTTGGAAAATTCTCGGAAAATTCTCGGAAAATTCTCGGAAAATTCTCCGAAAATTCTCGGAAAATTCTCAGAAAATTCTCGGAAAATTGTCGGACAATTCTCGGAAAAATCTCGGAAAATTCTCGGAAAATTCTCGGAAAATTCTCGGAAGATTCTCGGAAAATTCTCAGAAAATTCTCGGAAAATTCTCAGAAAATTCTCAGAAAATTCTCGGAAAATCTTGGAAAATTCTCGGAAAATTCTCGGAAAATTCTCGGAAAATTCTCCGAAAATTCTCGGAAAATTCTCAGAAAATTCTCGGAAAATTCTCGGAAAATTGACGGAAAATTCTCGGAAAATTCTCGGAAAATTGACGGAAAATTCTCGGAAAATTCTCGGAAAATTCTCGGAAAATTCTCGGAAAATTCTCAGAAAATTCTCAGAAAATTCTCGGAATATTCTCGGAAAATTCTCGGAAAATTGACGGAAAATTCTCGGAAAATTCTCGGAAAATTCTCGGAAAATTCTCGGAAAATTCTCGGAAAATTCTCGGAAAATTCTCGGAAAATTCTCGGAAAATTCTCGGAAAATTGACGGAAAACTCTCGGAAAATTCTCGGAAAATTCTCGGAAAATTCTCGGAAAATTCTCGGAAAATTCTCGGAAAATTCTCGGAAAATTCTCGGAAAATTCTCGGAAAATTCTCGGAAAATTCTCGGAAAATTCTCGGAAAATTCTCGGAAAATTCTCGGAAAATTCTCGGAAAATTGACGGAAAATTCTCGGAAAATTCTCGAAAAATTCTCCGAAAATTCTCGGAAAATTCGCGGAAAATTCTCGGAAAATTCTCAGAAAATTCTCGGAAAGTTCTCGGAAAATTCTCGGAAAATTCTCGGAAAATTCTCGGAAAATTCTCAGAAAATTCTCAGAAAATTCTCGGAATATTCTCGGAAAATTCTCGGAAAATTGACGGAAAATTCTCGGAAAATTCTCGGAAAATTCTCGGAAAATTCTCGGAAAATTCTCGGAAAATTCTCGGAAAATTCTCGGAAAATTCTCGGAAAATTCTCGGAAAATTGACGGAAAACTCTCGGAAAATTCTCGGAAAATTCTCGGAAAATTCTCGGAAAATTCTCGGAAAATTCTCGGAAAATTCTCGGAAAATTCTCGGAAAATTCTCGGAAAATTCTCGGAAAATTCTAGGAAAATTCTCGGAAAATTCTCGGAAAATTCTCGGAAAATTCTCGGAAAATTCTCGGAAAATTCTCGGAAAATTGACGGAAAATTCTCGGAAAATTCTCAGAAAATTCTCAGAAAATTCTCGGAAAATTGACGGTAAATTCTCGGAAAATTCTCGGAAAATTCTCGGAAAATTCTCGGAAAATTCTCGGAAAAATTTCGGAAAATTCTCGGAAAATTCTCGGAAAATTCTCGGAAAATGCTCGGAAAATTCTCGGAAAATTCTCAGAAAATTCTCGGAAAATTCTCAGAAAATTCTCAGAAAATTCTCGGAAAATCTTGGAAAATTCTCGGAAAATTCTCGGAAAATTCTCGGAAAATTCTCCGAAAATTCTCGGAAAATTCTCAGAAAATTCTCGGAAAATTCTCGGAAAATTGACGGAAAATTCTCGGAAAATTCTCGGAAAATTGACGGAAAATTCTCGGAAAATTCTCGGAAAATTCTCGGAAAATTCTCGGAAAATTCTCAGAAAATTCTCAGAAAATTCTCGGAATATTCTCGGAAAATTCTCGGAAAATTGACGGAAAATTCTCGGAAAATTCTCGGAAAATTCTCGGAAAATTCTCGGAAAATTCTCGGAAAATTCTCGGAAAATTCTCGGAAAATTCTCGGAAAATTGACGGAAAACTCTCGGAAAATTCTCGGAAAATTCTCGGAAAATTCTCGGAAAATTCTCGGAAAATTCTCGGAAAATTCTCGGAAAATTCTCGGAAAATTCTCGGAAAATTCTCGGAAAATTCTCGGAAAATTCTCGGAAAATTCTCGGAAAATTCTCGGAAAATTCTCGGAAAATTCTCGGAAAATTGACGGAAAATTCTCGGAAAATTCTCGAAAAATTCTCCGAAAATTCTCGGAAAATTCGCGGAAAATTCTCGGAAAATTCTCCGAAAATTCTCGGAAAGTTCTCGGAAAATTCTCGGAAAATTCTCGGAAAATTCTCGGAAAATTCTCGGAAAATTCTCGGAAAATTCTCGGAAAATTCTCAGAAAATTCCCGGAAAATTCTCGGAAAATTCTCGGAAAATTCTCGGAAAATTCTCGGAAAATCGACGGAAAATTCTCGGAAAATTCTCCGAAAATTCTCGGAAAATTCTCGGAAAATTCTCAGAAAATTCTCGGAAAATTCCGGGAAAATTCTCGGAAAATTCTCGGAAAATTCTCGGAAAATTCTCGGAAAATTCTCGGAAAATTCTCGGAAAATTCTCAGAAAATTCCCGGAAAATTCTCGGAAAATTTTCGGAAAATTCTCGGAAAATTCTCGGAAAATTCTCGGAAAATTCTCGGAAAATTCTCGGAAAATTCTCGGAAAATTCTCAGAAAATTCTCGGAAAATTCTCGGAAAATTCACCGAAAATTCCCGGAAAATTCTCAGAAAATTCTCGGAAAATTCTCGGAAAATTCTCGGAAAATTCTCGGAGAATTCTCGGAAAATTCTCGGAAAATTGTCGGAAAATTCTCGGAAAATTCTCGGAAAATTCCCGGAAAATTCTCGGAAAATTCTCGGAAAATTTTCGGAAAATTCTCGGAAAATTCTCGGAAAATTCTCGGAAAATTCTCGGAAAATTCTCGGAAAAATCTCGGAAAATTCTTGGAAAATTATCGGAAAATTCTCGGAAAATTCTCGGAAAATTGACGGAAAATTCTCGGAAACTTGTCGGAAAATTCTCGGAAAATTCTCGGAAAATTTTCGGAAAATTCTCGGAAAATTCTCGGAAAATTCTCGAAAATTTCTCGGAAAATTCTCGGAAAATTCTCAGAAAATTCTCGGAAAATTCCCGGAAAATTCTCGGAAAATTCCCGGAAAATTCTCAGAAAATTCTCGGAAAATTCTCGGAAAATTCTCAGAAAATTCTCGGAGAATTCTCGGAAAATTCTCGGAAAATTGTCGGAAAATTCTCGGAAAATTCTCGGAAAATTCGCAGAAAATTCTCGGAAAATTCCCGGAAAATTCTCGGAAAATTCTCGGAAAATTCTCGGAAAATTCTCGGAAAATTCTCGGAAAAATCTCGGAAAATTCTCGGAAAATTATCGGAAAATTCTCGGAAAATTCTCGGAAAATTGACGGAAAATTCTCGGAAACTTCTCGGAAAATTCTCGGAAAATTCTCGGAAAATTCTCCGAAAATTCTCCGAAAATTCTCGGAAAATTCTCGGAAAATTCTCGGAAAATTCTCGGAAAATTCTCGGAAAATTCTGAGAAAATTCTCGGAAAATTCCCGGAAAATTCTCGGAAAATTCTCGGAAAATTCTCGGAAAATTCTCGGAAAATTATCGGAAAATTCTCAGAAAATTCCCGGAAAATTCTCGGAAAATTCTCGGAAAATTCTCGGAAAATTCTCGGAAAATTCTCGGAAAATTCTCGGAAAATTCTCGGAAAATTCTCGGAAAATTCTCAGAAAATTCTCGGAAAATTCTCGGAAAATTCACCGAAAATTCCCGGAAAATTCTCAGAAAATTCTCGGAAAATTCTCGGAAAATTCTCGGAAAATTCTCGGAGAATCCTCGGAAAATTCTCGGAAAATTGTCGGAAAATTCTCGGAAAATTCTCGGAAAATTCGCAGAAAATTCTCGGAAAATTCCCGGAAAATTCTCGGAAAATTCTCGGAAAATTCTCGGAAAATTCTCGGAAAATTCTCGGAAAATTCTCGGAAAATTCTCGGAAAATTCTCGGAAAATTCTCGGAAAATTATCGGAAAATTCTCGGAAAATTCTCGGAAAATTGACGGAAAATTCTCGGAAACTTCTCGGAAAATTCTCGGAAAATTCTCGGAAAATTCTCGGAAAATTCTCTGAAAATTCTCGGAAAATTCTCGGAAAATTCTCGGAAAATTCTCGGAAAATTCTCAGAAAATTCTCGGAAAATTCCCGGAAAATTCTCGGAAAATTCCCGGAAAATTCCTAGAAAATTCTCGGAAAATTCTCGGAAAATTCTCAGAAAATTCTCGGAGAATTCTCGGAAAATTCTCGGAAAATTGTCGGAAAATTCTCGGAAAATTCTCGGAAAATTCGCAGAAAATTCTCGGAAAATTCCCGGAAAATTCTCGGAAAATTCTCGGAAAATTCTCGGAAAATTCTCGGAAAATTCTCGGAAAATTCTCGGAAAATTCTCGGAAAATTCTCGGAAAATTCTCGGAAAATTCTCGGAAAATTCTCGGAAAAATCTCGGAAAAATCTCGGAAAATTATCGGAAAATTCTCGGAAAATTCTCGGAAAATTCTCGGAAAATTCTCGGAAAATTCTCGGAAAAATCTCGGAAAATTCTCGGAAAATTCTCGGAAAATTCTCGGAAAATTCTCGGAAAATTATCGGAAAATTCTCGGAAAATTCTCGGAAAATTCTCGGAAAATTCTCGGAAAATTCTCGGAAAATTCCCGGAAAATTCTAGGAAAATTCTCGGAAAATTCTCGGAAAATTCTCGGAAAATTCTCGGAAAATTCTCGGAAAATTCTCGGAAAATTCTCGGAAAATTCTCGGAAAATTCTCGGAAAATTCTCGGAAAAATCTCGGAAAATTCTCGGAAAATTCTCGGAAAATTCTCGGAAAATTCTCGGAAAAATCTCGGAAAATTCTCGGAAAATTCTCGGAAAATTCTCGGAAAATTCTCGGAAAATTCTCGGAAAATTCTCGGAAAATTCTCGGAAAATTCTCGGAAAATTCTCGGAAAATTCTCGGAAAATTCTCAGAAAATTCTCGGAAAATTCTCAGAAAATTCTCAGAAAATTCTCGGAAAATCTTGGAAAATTCTCGGAAAATTCTCGGAAAATTCTCGGAAAATTCTCCGAAAATTCTCGGAAAATTCTCAGAAAATTCTCGGAAAATTCTCGGAAAATTCTCGGAAAAATCTCGGAAAATTCTCGGAAAATTCTCGGAAAATTCTCGGAAAATTCTCGGAAAATTCTCAGAAAATTCTCGGAAAATTCTCAGAAAATTCTCAGAAAATTCTCGGAAAATCTTGGAAAATTCTCGGAAAATTCTCGGAAAATTCTCGGAAAATTCTCCGAAAATTGACGGTAAATTCTCGGAAAATTCTCGGAAAATTCTCGGAAAATTCTCGGAAAATTCTCGGAAAAATTTCGGAAAATTCTCGGAAAATTCTCGGAAAATTCTCGGAAAATGCTCGGAAAATTCTCGGAAAATTCTCAGAAAATTCTCGGAAAATTCTCAGAAAATTCTCAGAAAATTCTCGGAAAATCTTGGAAAATTCTCGGAAAATTCTCGGAAAATTCTCGGAAAATTCTCCGAAAATTCTCGGAAAATTCTCAGAAAATTCTCGGAAAATTCTCGGAAAATTGACGGAAAATTCTCGGAAAATTCTCGGAAAATTGACGGAAAATTCTCGGAAAATTCTCGGAAAAATCTCGGAAAAATCTCGGAAAATTATCGGAAAATTCTCGGAAAATTCTCGGAAAATTCTCGGAAAATTCTCGGAAAATTCTCGGAAAAATCTCGGAAAATTCTCGGAAAATTCTCGGAAAATTCTCGGAAAATTCTCGGAAAATTATCGGAAAATTCTCGGAAAATTCTCGGAAAATTCTCGGAAAATTCTCGGAAAATTCTCGGAAAATTCCCGGAAAATTCTAGGAAAATTCTCGGAAAATTCTCGGAAAATTCTCGGAAAATTCTCGGAAAATTCTCGGAAAATTCTCGGAAAATTCTCGGAAAATTCTCGGAAAATTCTCGGAAAATTCTCGGAAAAATCTCGGAAAATTCTCGGAAAATTCTCGGAAAATTCTCGGAAAATTCTCGGAAAAATCTCGGAAAATTCTCGGAAAATTCTCGGAAAATTCTCGGAAAATTCTCGGAAAATTCTCGGAAAATTCTCGGAAAATTCTCGGAAAATTCTCGGAAAATTCTCGGAAAATTCTCGGAAAATTCTCAGAAAATTCTCGGAAAATTCTCAGAAAATTCTCAGAAAATTCTCGGAAAATCTTGGAAAATTCTCGGAAAATTCTCGGAAAATTCTCGGAAAATTCTCCGAAAATTCTCGGAAAATTCTCAGAAAATTCTCGGAAAATTCTCGGAAAATTCTCGGAAAAATCTCGGAAAATTCTCGGAAAATTCTCGGAAAATTCTCGGAAAATTCTCGGAAAATTCTCAGAAAATTCTCGGAAAATTCTCAGAAAATTCTCAGAAAATTCTCGGAAAATCTTGGAAAATTCTCGGAAAATTCTCGGAAAATTCTCGGAAAATTCTCCGAAAATTGACGGTAAATTCTCGGAAAATTCTCGGAAAATTCTCGGAAAATTCTCGGAAAATTCTCGGAAAAATTTCGGAAAATTCTCGGAAAATTCTCGGAAAATTCTCGGAAAATGCTCGGAAAATTCTCGGAAAATTCTCAGAAAATTCTCGGAAAATTCTCAGAAAATTCTCAGAAAATTCTCGGAAAATCTTGGAAAATTCTCGGAAAATTCTCGGAAAATTCTCGGAAAATTCTCCGAAAATTCTCGGAAAATTCTCAGAAAATTCTCGGAAAATTCTCGGAAAATTGACGGAAAATTCTCGGAAAATTCTCGGAAAATTGACGGAAAATTCTCGGAAAATTCTCGGAAAATTCTCGGAAAATTCTCGGAAAATTCTCAGAAAATTCTCAGAAAATTCTCGGAATATTCTCGGAAAATTCTCGGAAAATTGACGGAAAATTCTCGGAAAATTCTCGGAAAATTCTCGGAAAATTCTCGGAAAATTCTCGGAAAATTCTCGGAAAATTCTCGGAAAATTCTCGGAAAATTGACGGAAAACTCTCGGAAAATTCTCGGAAAATTCTCGGAAAATTCTCGGAAAATTCTCGGAAAATTCTCGGAAAATTCTCGGAAAATTCTCGGAAAATTCTCGGAAAATTCTCGGAAAATTCTCGGAAAATTCTCGGAAAATTCTCGGAAAATTCTCGGAAAATTCTCGGAAAATTCTCGGAAAATTGACGGAAAATTCTCGGAAAATTCTCGAAAAATTCTCCGAAAATTCTCGGAAAATTCGCGGAAAATTCTCGGAAAATTCTCCGAAAATTCTCGGAAAGTTCTCGGAAAATTCTCGGAAAATTCTCGGAAAATTCTCGGAAAATTCTCGGAAAATTCTCGGAAAATTCTCGGAAAATTCTCAGAAAATTCCCGGAAAATTCTCGGAAAATTCTCGGAAAATTCTCGGAAAATTCTCGGAAAATCGACGGAAAATTCTCGGAAAATTCTCCGAAAATTCTCGGAAAATTCTCGGAAAATTCTCAGAAAATTCTCGGAAAATTCCGGGAAAATTCTCGGAAAATTCTCGGAAAATTCTCGGAAAATTCTCGGAAAATTCTCGGAAAATTCTCGGAAAATTCTCAGAAAATTCCCGGAAAATTCTCGGAAAATTTTCGGAAAATTCTCGGAAAATTCTCGGAAAATTCTCGGAAAATTCTCGGAAAATTCTCGGAAAATTCTCGGAAAATTCTCAGAAAATTCTCGGAAAATTCTCGGAAAATTCACCGAAAATTCCCGGAAAATTCTCAGAAAATTCTCGGAAAATTCTCGGAAAATTCTCGGAAAATTCTCGGAGAATTCTCGGAAAATTCTCGGAAAATTGTCGGAAAATTCTCGGAAAATTCTCGGAAAATTCCCGGAAAATTCTCGGAAAATTCTCGGAAAATTTTCGGAAAATTCTCGGAAAATTCTCGGAAAATTCTCGGAAAATTCTCGGAAAATTCTCGGAAAAATCTCGGAAAATTCTTGGAAAATTATCGGAAAATTCTCGGAAAATTCTCGGAAAATTGACGGAAAATTCTCGGAAACTTGTCGGAAAATTCTCGGAAAATTCTCGGAAAATTTTCGGAAAATTCTCGGAAAATTCTCGGAAAATTCTCGAAAATTTCTCGGAAAATTCTCGGAAAATTCTCAGAAAATTCTCGGAAAATTCCCGGAAAATTCTCGGAAAATTCCCGGAAAATTCTCAGAAAATTCTCGGAAAATTCTCGGAAAATTCTCAGAAAATTCTCGGAGAATTCTCGGAAAATTCTCGGAAAATTGTCGGAAAATTCTCGGAAAATTCTCGGAAAATTCGCAGAAAATTCTCGGAAAATTCCCGGAAAATTCTCGGAAAATTCTCGGAAAATTCTCGGAAAATTCTCGGAAAATTCTCGGAAAAATCTCGGAAAATTCTCGGAAAATTATCGGAAAATTCTCGGAAAATTCTCGGAAAATTGACGGAAAATTCTCGGAAACTTCTCGGAAAATTCTCGGAAAATTCTCGGAAAATTCTCCGAAAATTCTCCGAAAATTCTCGGAAAATTCTCGGAAAATTCTCGGAAAATTCTCGGAAAATTCTCGGAAAATTCTGAGAAAATTCTCGGAAAATTCCCGGAAAATTCTCGGAAAATTCTCGGAAAATTCTCGGAAAATTCTCGGAAAATTATCGGAAAATTCTCAGAAAATTCCCGGAAAATTCTCGGAAAATTCTCGGAAAATTCTCGGAAAATTCTCGGAAAATTCTCGGAAAATTCTCGGAAAATTCTCGGAAAATTCTCGGAAAATTCTCAGAAAATTCTCGGAAAATTCTCGGAAAATTCACCGAAAATTCCCGGAAAATTCTCAGAAAATTCTCGGAAAATTCTCGGAAAATTCTCGGAAAATTCTCGGAGAATCCTCGGAAAATTCTCGGAAAATTGTCGGAAAATTCTCGGAAAATTCTCGGAAAATTCGCAGAAAATTCTCGGAAAATTCCCGGAAAATTCTCGGAAAATTCTCGGAAAATTCTCGGAAAATTCTCGGAAAATTCTCGGAAAATTCTCGGAAAATTCTCGGAAAATTCTCGGAAAATTCTCGGAAAATTATCGGAAAATTCTCGGAAAATTCTCGGAAAATTGACGGAAAATTCTCGGAAACTTCTCGGAAAATTCTCGGAAAATTCTCGGAAAATTCTCGGAAAATTCTCTGAAAATTCTCGGAAAATTCTCGGAAAATTCTCGGAAAATTCTCGGAAAATTCTCAGAAAATTCTCGGAAAATTCCCGGAAAATTCTCGGAAAATTCCCGGAAAATTCCTAGAAAATTCTCGGAAAATTCTCGGAAAATTCTCAGAAAATTCTCGGAGAATTCTCGGAAAATTCTCGGAAAATTGTCGGAAAATTCTCGGAAAATTCTCGGAAAATTCGCAGAAAATTCTCGGAAAATTCCCGGAAAATTCTCGGAAAATTCTCGGAAAATTCTCGGAAAATTCTCGGAAAATTCTCGGAAAATTCTCGGAAAATTCTCGGAAAATTCTCGGAAAATTCTCGGAAAATTCTCGGAAAATTCTCGGAAAAATCTCGGAAAAATCTCGGAAAATTATCGGAAAATTCTCGGAAAATTCTCGGAAAATTCTCGGAAAATTCTCGGAAAATTCTCGGAAAAATCTCGGAAAATTCTCGGAAAATTCTCGGAAAATTCTCGGAAAATTCTCGGAAAATTATCGGAAAATTCTCGGAAAATTCTCGGAAAATTCTCGGAAAATTCTCGGAAAATTCTCGGAAAATTCCCGGAAAATTCTAGGAAAATTCTCGGAAAATTCTCGGAAAATTCTCGGAAAATTCTCGGAAAATTCTCGGAAAATTCTCGGAAAATTCTCGGAAAATTCTCGGAAAATTCTCGGAAAATTCTCGGAAAAATCTCGGAAAATTCTCGGAAAATTCTCGGAAAATTCTCGGAAAATTCTCGGAAAAATCTCGGAAAATTCTCGGAAAATTCTCGGAAAATTCTCGGAAAATTCTCGGAAAATTCTCGGAAAATTCTCGGAAAATTCTCGGAAAATTCTCGGAAAATTCTCGGAAAATTCTCGGAAAATTCTCAGAAAATTCTCGGAAAATTCTCAGAAAATTCTCAGAAAATTCTCGGAAAATCTTGGAAAATTCTCGGAAAATTCTCGGAAAATTCTCGGAAAATTCTCCGAAAATTCTCGGAAAATTCTCAGAAAATTCTCGGAAAATTCTCGGAAAATTCTCGGAAAAATCTCGGAAAATTCTCGGAAAATTCTCGGAAAATTCTCGGAAAATTCTCGGAAAATTCTCAGAAAATTCTCGGAAAATTCTCAGAAAATTCTCAGAAAATTCTCGGAAAATCTTGGAAAATTCTCGGAAAATTCTCGGAAAATTCTCGGAAAATTCTCCGAAAATTCTCGGAAAATTCTCAGAAAATTCTCGGAAAATTCTCGGAAAATTGACGGAAAATTCTCGGAAAATTCTCGGAAAATTGACGGAAAATTCTCGGAAAATTCTCGGAAAATTCTCGGAAAATTCTCGGAAAATTCTCAGAAAATTCTCAGAAAATTCTCGGAATATTCTCGGAAAATTCTCGGAAAATTGACGGAAAATTCTCGGAAAATTCTCGGAAAATTCTCGGAAAATTCTCGGAAAATTCTCGGAAAATTCTCGGAAAATTCTCGGAAAATTCTCGGAAAATTCTCGGAAAATTGACGGAAAACTCTCGGAAAATTCTCGGAAAATTCTCGGAAAATTCTCGGAAAATTCTCGGAAAATTCTCGGAAAATTCTCGGAAAATTCTCGGAAAATTCTCGGAAAATTCTCGGAAAATTCTCGGAAAATTCTCGGAAAATTCTCGGAAAATTCTCGGAAAATTCTCGGAAAATTGACGGAAAATTCTCGGAAAATTCTCGAAAAATTCTCCGAAAATTCTCGGAAAATTCGCGGAAAATTCTCGGAAAATTCTCAGAAAATTCTCGGAAAGTTCTCGGAAAATTCTCGGAAAATTCTCGGAAAATTCTCGGAAAATTCTCGGAAAATTCTCGGAAAATTCTCGGAAAATTCTCGGAAAAATCTCGGAAAATTCTCGGAAAATTCTCGGAAAATTCTCGGAAAATTCTCGGAAAATTATCGGAACATTCTCGGAAAATTCTCGGAAAATTCTCCGAAAATACTCGGAAAATTCTCGGAAAATTCTCGGAAAATTCTAGGAAAATTCTCGGAAAATTCTCGGAAAATTCTCGGAAAATTCTCGGAAAATTCTCGGAAAATTCTCGGAAAAATCTCGGAAAATTCTCGGAAAATTCTCGGAAAATTCTCGGAAAATTCTCGGAAAATTCTCGGAAGATTCTCGGAAAATTCTCGGAAAATTCTCGGAAAAATCTCGGAAAATTCTCGGAAAATTGCCGGAAAATTCTCGGAAAATTCTCGGAACATTATCGGAAAATTCTCGGAAAATTCTCGGAAAATTCTCGGAAAATTCTCGGAAAATTCTCGGAAAATTCTCCGAAAAATCTCGGAAAATTCTCGGAAAATTCTCGGAAAATTCTCGGAAAATTCTCAGAAAATTCTCGGAAAATTCCCGGAAAATTCTCGGAAAATTCTCGGAAAATTCTCGGAAAATTCTCGGAAAATTCTCGGAAAATTCTCGGAAAATTCTCGGAAACTTCTCGGAAAATTCTCGGAAAATTCTCGGAAAAATCTCGGAAAATTCTCGGAAAATTCTCGGAAAATTCTCGGAAAATTCTCGGAAAATTCTCGGAAAATTCTCGGAAAATTCTCGGAAAAATCTCGGAAAATTCTCGGAAAATTCTCGGAAAATTCTCGGAAAATTCTCGGAAAATTCTCGGAAAATTCTCGGAAAATTCTCGGAAAAATCTCGGAAAATTCTCGGAAAATTCTCGGAAAATTCTCGGAAAATTCTCGGAAAATTATCGGAAAATTCTCGGAAAATTCTCGGAAAATTCTCGGAAAATTCTCGGAAAATTCTCGGAAAATTCCCGGAAAATTCTAGGAAAATTCTCGGAAAATTCTCGGAAAATTCTCGGAAAATTCTCGGAAAATTCTCGGAAAATTCTCGAAAATTCTCGGAAAATTCTCGGAAAAATCTCGGAAAATTCTCGGAAAATTCTCGGAAAATTCTCGGAAAATTCTCGGAAAAATCTCGGAAAATTCTCGGAAAATTCTCGGAAAATTCTCGGAAAATTCTCGGAAAAATCTCGGAAAATTCTCGGAAAATTCTCGGAAAATTCTCGGAAAATTCTCGGAAAATTCTCGGAAAATTCTCGGAAAATTCTCGGAAAATTCTCGGAAAATTCTCGGAAAATTCTCAGAAAATTCTCGGAAAATTCTCAGAAAATTCTCAGAAAATTCTCGGAAAATCTTGGAAAATTCTCGGAAAATTCTCGGAAAATTCTCGGAAAATTCTCCGAAAATTCTCGGAAAATTCTCAGAAAATTCTCGGAAAATTCTCGGAAAATTCTCGGAAAAATCTCGGAAAATTCTCGGAAAATTCTCGGAAAATTGTCGGAAAATTCTCGGAAAATTCTCAGAAAATTCTCGGAAAATTCTCAGAAAATTCTCCCAAAATTCTCGGAAAATCTTGGAAAATTCTCGGAAAATTCTCGGAAAATTCTCGGAAAATTCTCCGAAAATTCTCGGAAAATTCTCAGAAAATTCTCGGAAAATTCTCGGAAAATTGACGGAAAATTCTCGGAAAATTCTCGGAAAATTGACGGAAAATTCTCGGAAAATTCTCGGAAAATTCTCGGAAAATTCTCGGAAAATTCCCAGAAAATTCTCAGAAAATTCTCGGAATATTCTCGGAAAATTCTCGGAAAATTGACGGAAAATTCTCGGAAAATTCTCGGAAAATTCTCGGAAAATTCTCGGAAAATTCTCGGAAAATTCTCGGAAAATTCTCGGAAAATTCTCGGAAAATTCTCGGAAAATTGACGGAAAACTCTCGGAAAATTCTCGGAAAATTCTCGGAAAAATCTCGGAAAATTCTCGGAAAGTTCTCGGAAAATTCTCGGAAAATTCTCGGAAAATTCTCGGAAAATTCTCGGAAAATTCTCGGAAAATTCTCGGAAAATTCTCGGAAAATTCTCAGAAAATTCTCAGAAAATTCTCGGAAAATTCTCAGAAAATTCTCAGAAAATTCTCGGAAAATCTTGGAAAATTCTCGGAAAATTCTCGGAAAATTCTCGGAAAATTCTCCGAAAATTCTCGGAAAATTCTCAGAAAATTCTCGGAAAATTCTCGGAAAATTCTCGGAAAAATCTCGGAAAATTCTCGGAAAATTCTCGGAAAATTCTCGGAAGATTCTCGGAAAATTCTCAGAAAATTCTCGGAAAATTCTCAGAAAATTCTCAGAAAATTCTCGGAAAATCTTGGAAAATTCTCGGAAAATTCTCGGAAAATTCTCGGAAAATTCTCCGAAAATTCTCGGAAAATTCTCAGAAAATTCTCGGAAAATTCTCGGAAAATTGACGGAAAATTCTCGGAAAATTCTCGGAAAATTGACGGAAAATTCTCGGAAAATTCTCGGAAAATTCTCGGAAAATTCTCGGAAAATTCTCAGAAAATTCTCAGAAAATTCTCGGAATATTCTCGGAAAATTCTCGGAAAATTGACGGAAAATTCTCGGAAAATTCTCGGAAAATTCTCGGAAAATTCTCGGAAAATTCTCGGAAAATTCTCGGAAAATTCTCGGAAAATTCTCGGAAAATTCTCGGAAAATTGACGGAAAACTCTCGGAAAATTCTCGGAAAATTCTCGGAAAATTCTCGGAAAATTCTCGGAAAATTCTCGGAAAATTCTCGGAAAATTCTCGGAAAATTCTCGGAAAATTCTCGGAAAATTCTCGGAAAATTCTCGGAAAATTCTCGGAAAATTCTCGGAAAATTCTCGGAAAATTGACGGAAAATTCTCGGAAAATTCTCGAAAAATTCTCCGAAAATTCTCGGAAAATTCGCGGAAAATTCTCGGAAAATTCTCAGAAAATTCTCGGAAAGTTCTCGGAAAATTCTCGGAAAATTCTCGGAAAATTCTCGGAAAATTCTCGGAAAATTCTCAGAAAATTCTCAGAAAATTCTCGGAATATTCTCGGAAAATTCTCGGAAAATTGACGGAAAATTCTCGGAAAATTCTCGGAAAATTCTCGGAAAATTCTCGGAAAATTCTCGGAAAATTCTCGGAAAATTCTCGGAAAATTCTCGGAAAATTCTCGGAAAATTGACGGAAAACTCTCGGAAAATTCTCGGAAAATTCTCGGAAAATTCTCGGAAAATTCTCGGAAAATTCTCGGAAAATTCTCGGAAAATTCTCGGAAAATTCTCGGAAAATTCTCGGAAAATTCTAGGAAAATTCTCGGAAAATTCTCGGAAAATTCTCGGAAAATTCTCGGAAAATTCTCGGAAAATTCTCGGAAAATTCTCGGAAAATTGACGGAAAATTCTCGGAAAATTCTCAGAAAATTCTCAGAAAATTCTCGGAAAATTGACGGTAAATTCTCGGAAAATTCTCGGAAAATTCTCGGAAAATTCTCGGAAAAATTTCGGAAAATTCTCGGAAAATTCTCGGAAAATTCTCGGAAAATGCTCGGAAAATTCTCGGAAAATTCTCAGAAAATTCTCGGAAAATTCTCAGAAAATTCTCAGAAAATTCTCGGAAAATCTTAGAAAATTCTCGGAAAATTCTCGGAAAATTCTCGGAAAATTCTCCGAAAATTCTCGGAAAATTCTCAGAAAATTCTCGGAAAATTCTCGGAAAATTGACGGAAAATTCTCGGAAAATTCTCGGAAAATTGACGGAAAATTCTCGGAAAATTCTCGGAAAATTCTCGGAAAATTCTCGGAAAATTCTCAGAAAATTCTCAGAAAATTCTCGGAATATTCTCGGAAAATTCTCGGAAAATTGACGGAAAATTCTCGGAAAATTCTCGGAAAATTCTCGGAAAATTCTCGGAAAATTCTCGGAAAATTCTCGGAAAATTCTCGGAAAATTCTCGGAAAATTGACGGAAAACTCTCGGAAAATTCTCGGAAAATTCTCGGAAAATTCTCGGAAAATTCTCGGAAAATTCTCGGAAAATTGACGGAAAATTCTCGGAAAATTCTCGAAAAATTCTCCGAAAATTCTCGGAAAATTCGCGGAAAATTCTCGGAAAATTCTCAGAAAATTCTCGGAAAGTTCTCGGAAAATTCTCGGAAAATTCTCGGAAAATTCTCGGAAAATTCTCGGAAAATTCTCGGAAAATTCTCGGAAAATTCTCAGAAAATTCCCGGAAAATTCTCGGAAAATTCTCGGAAAATTCTCGGAAAATTCTCGGAAAATCGACGGAAAATTCTCGGAAAATTCTCCGAAAATTCTCGGAAAATTCTCGGAAAATTCTCGGAAAATTCTCAGAAAATTCTCGGAAAATTCCCGGAAAATTCTCGGAAAATTCTCGGAAAATTCTCGGAAAATTCTCGGAAAATTCTCGGAAAATTCTCAGAAAATTCCCGGAAAATTCTCGGAAAATTCTCGGAAAATTCTCGGAAAATTCTCGGAAAATTCTCGGAAAATTCTCGGAAAATTCTCGGAAAATTCTCGGAAAATTCTCAGAAAATTCTCGGAAAATTCTCGGAAAATTCACCGAAAATTCCCGGAAAATTCTCAGAAAATTCTCGGAAAATTCTCGGAAAATTCTCGGAAAATTCTCGGAGAATTCTCGGAAAATTCTCGGAAAATTGTCGGAAAATTCTCGGAAAATTCTCGGAAACTTCCCGGAAAATTCTCGGAAAATTCTCGGAAAATTTTCGGAAAATTCTCGGAAAATTCTTGGAAAATTCTCGGAAAATTCTCGGAAAATTCTCGGAAAAATCTCGGAAAATTCTTGGAAAATTATCGGAAAATTCTCGGAAAATTCTCGGAAAATTGACGGAAAATTCTCGGAAACTTGTCGGAAAATTCTCGGAAAATTCTCGGAAAATTTTCGGAAAATTCTCGGAAAATTCTCGGAAAATTCTCGAAAATTTCTCGGAAAATTCTCGGAAAATTCTCAGAAAATTCTCGGAAAATTCCCGGAAAATTCTCGGAAAATTCCCGGAAAATTCTCAGAAAATTCTCGGAAAATTCTCGGAAAATTCTCAGAAAATTCTCGGAGAATTCTCGGAAAATTCTCGGAAAATTGTCGGAAAATTCTCGGAAAATTCTCGGAAAATTCGCAGAAAATTCTCGGAAAATTCCCGGAAAATTCTCGGAAAATTCTCGGAAAATTCTCGGAAAATTCTCGGAAAATTCTCGGAAAAATCTCGGAAAATTCTCGGAAAATTATCGGAAAATTCTCGGAAAATTCTCGGAAAATTGACGGAAAATTCTCGGAAACTTCTCGGAAAATTCTCGGAAAATTCTCGGAAAATTCTCCGAAAATTCTCCGAAAATTCTCGGAAAATTCTCGGAAAATTCTCGGAAAATTCTCGGAAAATTCTCGGAAAATTCTCAGAAAATTCTCGGAAAATTCCCGGAAAATTCTCGGAAAATTCTCGGAAAATTCTCGGAAAATTCTCGGAAAATTCTCGGAAAATTCTCAGAAAATTCCCGGAAAATTCTCGGAAAATTCTCGGAAAATTCTCGGAAAATTCTCGGAAAATTCTCGGAAAATTCTCGGAAAATTCTCGGAAAATTCTCGGAAAATTCTCAGAAAATTCTCGGAAAATTCTCGGAAAATTCACCGAAAATTCCCGGAAAATTCTCAGAAAATTCTCGGAAAATTCTCGGAAAATTCTCGGAAAATTCTCGGAGAATTCTCGGAAAATTCTCGGAAAATTGTCGGAAAATTCTCGGAAAATTCTCGGAAAATTCGCAGAAAATTCTCGGAAAATTCCCGGAAAATTCTCGGAAAATTCTCGGAAAATTCTCGGAAAATTCTCGGAAAATTCTCGGAAAATTCTCGGAAAATTCTCGGAAAATTCTCAGAAAATTATCGGAAAATTCTCGGAAAATTCTCGGAAAATTGACGGAAAATTCTCGGAAACTTCTCGGAAAATTCTCGGAAAATTCTCGGAAAATTCTCGGAAAATTCTCTGAAAATTCTCGGAAAATTCTCGGAAAATTCTCGGAAAATTCTCGGAAAATTCTCAGAAAATTCTCGGAAAATTCCCGGAAAATTCTCGGAAAATTCCCGGAAAATTCCTAGAAAATTCTCGGAAAATTCTCGGAAAATTCTCAGAAAATTCTCGGAGAATTCTCGGAAAATTCTCGGAAAATTGTCGGAAAATTCTCGGAAAATTCTCGGAAAATTCGCAGAAAATTCTCGGAAAATTCCCGGAAAATTCTCGGAAAATTCTCGGAAAATTCTCGGAAAATTCTCGGAAAATTCTCGGAAAATTCTCGGAAAATTCTCGGAAAATTCTCGGAAAATTCTCGGAAAAATCTCGGAAAATTCTCGGAAAATTATCGGAAAATTCTCGGAAAATTCTCGGAAAATTGACGGAAAATTCTCGGAAAATTCTCGGAAAATTCTCGGAAAATTCTCGGAAAATTCTCGGAAAATTCTCCGAAAATTCTCGGAAAATTCTCGGAAAATTCTCGGAAAATTCTCAGAAAATTCTCGGAAAATTCCCGGAAAATTCTCGGAAAATTCTCGGAAAATTCTCGGAAAATTCTCGGAAAATTCTCGGAAAATTCTCAGAAAATTCCCGGAAAATTCTCGGAAAATTCTCGGAAAATTCTCGGAAAATTCTCGGAAAATTCTCGGAAAATTCTCGGAAAATTCTCGGAAAATTCTCGGAAAATTCTCGGAAAATTCTCAGAAAATTCTCGGAAAATTCTCGGAAAATTCACCGAAAATTCCCGGAAAATTCTCAGAAAATTCTCGGAAAATTCTCGGAAAATTCTCGGAAAATTCTCGGAGAATTCTCGGAAAATTCTCGGAAAATTGTCGGAAAATTCTCGGAAAATTCTCGGAAAATTCGCAGAAAATTCTCGGAAAATTCCCGGAAAATTCTCGGAAAATTCTCGGAAAATTCTCGGAAAATTCTCGGAAAATTCTCGGAAAATTCTCGGAAAATTCTCGGAAAATTCTCGGAAAATTCTCGGAAAAATCTCGGAAAATTCTCGGAAAATTATCGGAAAATTCTCGGAAAATTCTCGGAAAATTGACGGAAAATTCTCGGAAACTTCTCGGAAAATTCTCGGAAAATTCTCGGAAAATTCTCGGAAAATTCTCGGAAAATTCTCGGAAAATTCTCGGAAAATTCTCGGAAAATTCTCGGAAAATTCTCAGAAAATTCTCGGAAAATTCCCGGAAAATTCTCGGAAAATTCTCGGAAAATTCTCGGAAAATTCTCGGAAAATTCTCAGAAAATTCCCGGAAAATTCTCGGAAAATTCTCGGAAAATTCTCGGAAAATTCTCGGAAAATTGACGGAAAATTCTCGGAAAATTCTCGGAAAATTCTCGGAAAATTCTCGGAAACCTCGGAAAATTCTCGGAAAATTCTCAGAAAATTCTCGGAAAATTCTCGGAAAATTCTCGGAAAATTCTCGGAAAATTCTCGGAAAATTCTCGGAAAATTCTCAGAAAATTCTCGGAAGTTCTCGGATAATTCTCGGAAAATTCTCAGAAAATTCTCGGAAAATTCTCGGAAAATTCTCAGAAAATTCTCGGAAAGTTCTCGGAAAATTCTCGGAAAATTCTCGGAAAATTCCCGGAAAATTCTCGAAAAATTCTCGGAAAATTCTCGGAAAATTCTCGGAAAATTCTCGGAAAATTCTCGGAAAATTCTCGGAAAATTCCCGGAAAATTCTCGGAAAATTCTCGGAAAATTCTTGGAAAATTCTCGGAAACTTCTCGGAAAATTGTCGGAAAATTCTCGGAAAATTCTCGGAAAATTCTCAGAAAATTCTCGGAAAATTCCCGGAAAATTCTCGGAAAATTCTCGGAAAATTCTCGGACAATTCTCCGAAAATTCTCGGAAAATTCTCGGAAAATTCTCGGAAAATTCTCGGAAAATTCTCGGAAAATTCTCGGAAAATTCTCGGAAAATTCTCGGAAAATTCTCGGAAAATTCTCGGAAAATTCTCGGAAAATTCTCGGAAAATTCTCGGAAAATTCTCGGAAAATTCTCGGAAAATTCTCGGAAAATTCTCGGAAAATTCTCGGAAAATTCTCGGAAAATTCTCAGAAAATTCTCGGAAATTTCCCGGAAAATTCTCGGAAAATTCTCGGAAAATTCTCGGAAAATTCTCGGAAAATTCTCGGAAAATTCTCGGAAAATTCTCGGAAAATTCTCGGAAAATTCTCGGAAAATTCACGGAAAAATCTCGGAAAATTCTCGGAAAATTCTCGGAATATTCTCGGAAAATTGACGGAAAATTCTCGGAAAATTCTCGGAAAATTCTCGGAAAATTCTCGGAAAATTCTCGGAAAATTCTCGGAAAATTCTCGGAAAATTCTCGGAAAAATCTCGGAAAATTCTCGGAAAATTCTCGGAAAATTCTCGGAAAATTCTCGGAAAATTATCGGAACATTCTCGGAAAATTCTCGGAAAATTCTCCGAAAATTCTCGGAAAATTCTCGGAAAATTCTCGGAAAATTCTAGGAAAATTCTCGGAAAATTCTCGGAAAATTCTCGGAAAATTCTCGGAAAATTCTCGGAAAATTCTCGGAAAAATCTCGGAAAATTCTCGGAAAATTCTCGGAAAATTCTCGGAAAATTCTCGGAAAATTCTCGGAAAATTCTCGGAAAATTCTCGGAAAATTCTCGGAAAATTCCCGGAAAATTCTCGGAAAATTCTCGGAACATTATCGGAAAATTCTCGGAAAATTCTCGGAAAATTCTCGGAAAATTCTCGGAAAATTCTCGGAAAATTCCCCGAAAAATCTCGGAAAATTCTCGGAAAATTCTCGGAAAATTCTCGGAAAATTCTCGGAAAATTCTCGGAAAATTCTCGGAAAATTCCCGGAAAATTCTCGGAAAATTCTCGGAACATTATCGGAAAATTCTCGGAAAATTCTCGGAAAATTCTCGGAAACTTCTCGGAAAATTCTCGGAAAATTCTCGGAAAAATCTCGGAAAATTCTCGGAAAATTCTCGGAAAATTCTCGGAAAATTCTCGGAAAATTCTCGGAAAATTCTCGGAAAATTCTCGGAAAAATCTCGGAAAATTCTCGGAAAATTCTCGGAAAATTCTCGGAAAATTCTCGGAAAATTCTCGGAAAATTCTCGGAAAATTCTCGGAAAATTCTCGGAAAAATCTCGGAAAATTCTCGGAAAATTCTCGGAAAATTCTCGGAAAATTCTCGGAAAATTATCGGAAAATTCTCGGAAAATTCTCGGAAAATTCTCGGAAAATTCTCGGAAAATTCTCGGAAAATTCCCGGAAAATTCTAGGAAAATTCTCGGAAAATTCTCGGAAAATTCTCGGAAAATTCTCGGAAAATTCTCGGAAAATTCTCGGAAAATTCTCGGAAAAATCTCGGAAAATTCTCGGAAAATTCTCGGAAAATTCTCGGAAAATTCTCAGAAAATTCTCGGAAAATTCTCGGAAAATTCTCGGAAAAAACTCGGAAAATTCTCGGAAAATTCTCGGAAAATTCTCGGAAAATTCTCGGAAAATTCTCGGAAAATTCTCGGAAAATTCTCGGAAAATTCTCGGAAAAATCTCGGAAAATTCTCGGAAAATTCTCGGAAAATTCTCGGAAAATTCTCGGAAAATTCTCGGAAAATTCTCGGAAAATTCTCGGAAAATTCTCGGAAAATTCTCGGAAAATTCTCGGAAAATTCTCGGAAAATTCTCGGAAAATTATCGGAAAATTCTCGGAAAATTCTCGGAAAATTCTCGGAAAATTCTCGGAAAATTCTCGGAAAATTCTCGGAAAATTCTAGGAAAATTCTCGGAAAATTCTCCGAAAATTCTCGGAAAATTCTCGGAAAATTCTCGGAAAGATCTCGGAAAATTCTCGGAAAATTCTCGGAAAATTCTCGGAAAATTCTCGGAAAATTCTCTGAAAATTCTCGGAAAATTCTCGGAAAATTCTCGGAAAAATCTCGGAAAATTCTCGGAAAAATCTCGGAAAATTCTCGGAAAATTCTCGGAAAATTCTCGGAAAAATCTCGGAAAATTCTCGGAAAATTCTCGGAAAATTCTCGGAAAATTCTCGGAAAATTCTCGGAAAATTCGCAGAAAATTCTCGGAAAATTCCCGGAAAATTCTCGGAAAATTCTCGGAAAATTCTCGGAAAATTCTCGGAAAATTCTCGGAAAATTCTCGGAAAATTCTCGGAAAATTCTCGGAAAATTCTCGGAAAAATCTCGGAAAATTCTCGGAAAATTATCGGAAAATTCTCGGAAAATTCTCGGAAAATTGACGGAAAATTCTCGGAAACTTCTCGGAAAATTCTCGGAAAATTCTCGGAAAATTCTCGGAAAATTCTCGGAAAATTCTCGGAAAATTCTCGGAAAATTCTCGGAAAATTCTCGGAAAATTCTCAGAAAATTCTCGGAAAATTCCCGGAAAATTCTCGGAAAATTCTCGGAAAATTCTCGGAAAATTCTCGGAAAATTCTCAGAAAATTCCCGGAAAATTCTCGGAAAATTCTCGGAAAATTCTCGGAAAATTCTCGGAAAATTGACGGAAAATTCTCGGAAAATTCTCGGAAAATTCTCGGAAAATTCTCGGAAACCTCGGAAAATTCTCGGAAAATTCTCAGAAAATTCTCGGAAAATTCTCGGAAAATTCTCGGAAAATTCTCGGAAAATTCTCGGAAAATTCTCGGAAAATTCTCAGAAAATTCTCGGAAGTTCTCGGATAATTCTCGGAAAATTCTCAGAAAATTCTCGGAAAATTCTCGGAAAATTCTCAGAAAATTCTCGGAAAGTTCTCGGAAAATTCTCGGAAAATTCTCGGAAAATTCCCGGAAAATTCTCGAAAAATTCTCGGAAAATTCTCGGAAAATTCTCGGAAAATTCTCGGAAAATTCTCGGAAAATTCTCGGAAAATTCCCGGAAAATTCTCGGAAAATTCTCGGAAAATTCTTGGAAAATTCTCGGAAACTTCTCGGAAAATTGTCGGAAAATTCTCGGAAAATTCTCGGAAAATTCTCAGAAAATTCTCGGAAAATTCCCGGAAAATTCTCGGAAAATTCTCGGAAAATTCTCGGACAATTCTCCGAAAATTCTCGGAAAATTCTCGGAAAATTCTCGGAAAATTCTCGGAAAATTCTCGGAAAATTCTCGGAAAATTCTCGGAAAATTCTCGGAAAATTCTCGGAAAATTCTCGGAAAATTCTCGGAAAATTCTCGGAAAATTCTCGGAAAATTCTCGGAAAATTCTCGGAAAATTCTCGGAAAATTCTCGGAAAATTCTCGGAAAATTCTCGGAAAATTCTCAGAAAATTCTCGGAAATTTCCCGGAAAATTCTCGGAAAATTCTCGGAAAATTCTCGGAAAATTCTCGGAAAATTCTCGGAAAATTCTCGGAAAATTCTCGGAAAATTCTCGGAAAATTCTCGGAAAATTCACGGAAAAATCTCGGAAAATTCTCGGAAAATTCTCGGAATATTCTCGGAAAATTGACGGAAAATTCTCGGAAAATTCTCGGAAAATTCTCGGAAAATTCTCGGAAAATTCTCGGAAAATTCTCGGAAAATTCTCGGAAAATTCTCGGAAAAATCTCGGAAAATTCTCGGAAAATTCTCGGAAAATTCTCGGAAAATTCTCGGAAAATTATCGGAACATTCTCGGAAAATTCTCGGAAAATTCTCCGAAAATTCTCGGAAAATTCTCGGAAAATTCTCGGAAAATTCTAGGAAAATTCTCGGAAAATTCTCGGAAAATTCTCGGAAAATTCTCGGAAAATTCTCGGAAAATTCTCGGAAAAATCTCGGAAAATTCTCGGAAAATTCTCGGAAAATTCTCGGAAAATTCTCGGAAAATTCTCGGAAAATTCTCGGAAAATTCTCGGAAAATTCTCGGAAAATTCCCGGAAAATTCTCGGAAAATTCTCGGAACATTATCGGAAAATTCTCGGAAAATTCTCGGAAAATTCTCGGAAAATTCTCGGAAAATTCTCGGAAAATTCCCCGAAAAATCTCGGAAAATTCTCGGAAAATTCTCGGAAAATTCTCGGAAAATTCTCGGAAAATTCTCGGAAAATTCTCGGAAAATTCCCGGAAAATTCTCGGAAAATTCTCGGAACATTATCGGAAAATTCTCGGAAAATTCTCGGAAAATTCTCGGAAACTTCTCGGAAAATTCTCGGAAAATTCTCGGAAAAATCTCGGAAAATTCTCGGAAAATTCTCGGAAAATTCTCGGAAAATTCTCGGAAAATTCTCGGAAAATTCTCGGAAAATTCTCGGAAAAATCTCGGAAAATTCTCGGAAAATTCTCGGAAAATTCTCGGAAAATTCTCGGAAAATTCTCGGAAAATTCTCGGAAAATTCTCGGAAAATTCTCGGAAAAATCTCGGAAAATTCTCGGAAAATTCTCGGAAAATTCTCGGAAAATTCTCGGAAAATTATCGGAAAATTCTCGGAAAATTCTCGGAAAATTCTCGGAAAATTCTCGGAAAATTCTCGGAAAATTCCCGGAAAATTCTAGGAAAATTCTCGGAAAATTCTCGGAAAATTCTCGGAAAATTCTCGGAAAATTCTCGGAAAATTCTCGGAAAATTCTCGGAAAAATCTCGGAAAATTCTCGGAAAATTCTCGGAAAATTCTCGGAAAATTCTCAGAAAATTCTCGGAAAATTCTCGGAAAATTCTCGGAAAAAACTCGGAAAATTCTCGGAAAATTCTCGGAAAATTCTCGGAAAATTCTCGGAAAATTCTCGGAAAATTCTCGGAAAATTCTCGGAAAATTCTCGGAAAAATCTCGGAAAATTCTCGGAAAATTCTCGGAAAATTCTCGGAAAATTCTCGGAAAATTCTCGGAAAATTCTCGGAAAATTCTCGGAAAATTCTCGGAAAATTCTCGGAAAATTCTCGGAAAATTCTCGGAAAATTCTCGGAAAATTCTCGGAAAATTATCGGAAAATTCTCGGAAAATTCTCGGAAAATTCTCGGAAAATTCTCGGAAAATTCTCGGAAAATTCTCGGAAAATTCTAGGAAAATTCTCGGAAAATTCTCCGAAAATTCTCGGAAAATTCTCGGAAAATTCTCGGAAAGATCTCGGAAAATTCTCGGAAAATTCTCGGAAAATTCTCGGAAAATTCTCGGAAAATTCTCTGAAAATTCTCGGAAAATTCTCGGAAAATTCTCGGAAAAATCTCGGAAAATTCTCGGAAAAATCTCGGAAAATTCTCGGAAAATTCTCGGAAAATTCTCGGAAAAATCTCGGAAAATTCTCGGAAAATTCTCGGAAAATTCTCGGAAAATTCTCGGAAAAATCTCGGAAAATTCTCGGAAAATTCTCGGAAAATTCTCGGAAAATTATCGGAAAATTCTCGGAAAATTCTCGGAAAATTCTCGGAAAATTCTCGGAAAATTCTCGGAAAATTCTCGGAAAATTCTCGGAAAATTCTCGGAAAATTGACGGAAAATTCTCGGAAACTTCTCGGAAAATTCTCAGAAAATTCTCGGAAAATTCTCGGAAAATTCTCGGAAAATTCTCGGAAAATTCTCGGAAAATTCTCGGAAAATTCTCGGAAAACTCTCGGAAAATTCTCGGAAAATTCTTGGAAAATTCTCGGAAAATTCTCGGAAAATTCTCGGAAAATTATCGGAAAATTCTCGGAAAATTCTCAGAAAATTCTCGGAAAATTCTCGGAAAATTCCCGGAAAATTCTCGGAAAATTCTCGGAAAATTCTCGGAAAATTCTCGGAAAATTCTCGGAAAATTCTCGGAAAATTCTCGGAAAATTCTCGGAAAATTCTCGGAAAATTCTCGGAAAATTCTCGGAAAATTCTCGGAAAATTCTCGGAAAATTCTCGGAAAATTCTCGGAGATTATCGGAAAATTCTCGGAAAATTCTCGGAAAATTCTCGGAAAATTCTCGGAAAATTCTCGGAAAATTCTCGGAAAATTCTCGGAAAATTCTCGGAAAATTCTCGGAAAATTGACGGAAAATTCTCGGAAACTTCTCGGAAAATTCTCGGAAAATTCTCGGAAAATTCTCGGAAAATTCTCGGAAAAATCTCGGAAAATTCTCGGAAAATTCTCGGAAAATTCTCGGAAAATTCTCGGAAAATTCTCGGAAAATTCTCGGAAAATTCTCGGAAAAATCTCGGAAAATTCTCGGAAAATTCTCGGAAAATTCTCGGAAAATTCTCGGAAAATTATCGGAAAATTCTCGGAAAATTCTCGGAAAATTCTCGGAAAATTCTCGGAAAATTCTCGGAAAATTGACGGAAAATTCTCGGAAACTTCTCGGAAAATTCTCGGAAAATTCTCGGAAACTTCTCGGAAAATTATCGGAAAATTCTCGGAAAATTCTCGGAAAATTCTCGGAAAAATCTCGGAAAATTCTCGGAAAATTCTCGGAAAATTCTCGGAAAATTCTCGGAAAATTCTCGGAAAATTCTCGGAAAATTCTCGGAAAATTCTCGGAAAAATCTCGGAAAATTCTCGGAAAGTTCTCGGAAAATTCTCGGAAAATTCTCGGAAAATTCTCGGAAAATTCTCGGAAAATTCTCGGAAAATTCTCGGAAAATTCTCGGAAAATTCTCGGAAAATTCTAGGAAAATTCTCGGAAAATTCTCCGAAAATTCTCGGAAAATTCTCGGAAAATTCTCGGAAAAATCTCGGAAAATTCTCGGAAAATTCTCGGAAAATTCTCGGAAAATTCTCGGAAAATTCTCTGAAAATTCTCGGAAAATTCTCGGAAAATTCTCGGAAAAATCTCGGAAAATTCTCGGAAAAATCTCGGAAAATTCTCGGAAAATTCTCGGAAAATTCTCGGAAAATTCTCGGAAAATTCTCGGAAAATTCTCGGAAAATTCTCGGAAAATTCTCGGAAAATTCTCGGAAAAATCTCGGAAAATTCTCGGAAAATTCTCGGAAAATTCTCGGAAAATTCTCGGAAAATTATCGGAAAATTCTCGGAAAATTCTCGGAAAATTCTCGGAAAATTCTCGGAAAATTCTCGGAAAATTCTCGGAAAATTCTCGGAAAATTCTCGGAAAATTGACGGAAAATTCTCGGAAACTTCTCGGAAAATTCTCGGAAAATTCTCGGAAAATTCTCGGAAAATTCTCGGAAAATTCTCGGAAAATTCTCGGAAAATTCTCGGAAAATTCTCGGAAAACTCTCGGAAAATTCTCGGAAAATTCTTGGAAAATTCTCGGAAAATTCTCGGAAAATTCCCGGAAAATTCTCGGAAAATTCTCGGAAAATTCTCGGAAAATTATCGGAAAATTCTCGGAAAATTCTCAGAAAATTCTCGGAAAATTCTCGGAAAATTCCCGGAAAATTCTCGGAAAATTCTCGGAAAATTCTCGGAAAATTCTCGGAAAATTCTCGGAAAATTCTCGGAAAATTCTCGGAAAATTCTCGGAAAATTCTCGGAAAATTCTCGGAAAATTCTCGGAAAATTCTCGGAAAATTCTCGGAAAATTCTCGGAGATTATCGGAAAATTCTCGGAAAATTCTCGGAAAATTCTCGGAAAATTCTCGGAAAATTCTCGGAAAATTCTCGGAAAATTCTCGGAAAATTCTCGGAAAATTCTCGGAAAATTGACGGAAAATTCTCGGAAACTTCTCGGAAAATTCTCGGAAACTTCTCGGAAAATTCTCGGAAAATTCTCGGAAAATTCTCGGAAAATTCTCGGAAAATTCTCGGAAAAATCTCGGAAAATTCTCGGAAAATTCTCGGAAAATTCTCGGAAAATTCTCGGAAAAATCTCGGAAAATTCTCGGAAAATTCTCGGAAAATTCTCGGAAAATTCTCGGAAAATTATCGGAAAATTCTCGGAAAATTCTCGGAAAATTCTCGGAAAATTCTCGGAAAATTCTCGGAAAATTGACGGAAAATTCTCGGAAACTTCTCGGAAAATTCTCGGAAAATTCTCGGAAACTTCTCGGAAAATTATCGGAAAATTCTCGGAAAATTCTCGGAAAATTCTCGGAAAAATCTCGGAAAATTCTCGGAAAATTCTCGGAAAATTCTCGGAAAATTCTCGGAAAATTCTCGGAAAATTCTCGGAAAATTCTCGGAAAAATCTCGGAAAATTCTCGGAAAGTTCTCGGAAAATTCTCGGAAAATTCTCGGAAAATTCTCGGAAAATTCTCGGAAAATTCTCGGAAAATTCTCGGAAAATTGACGGAAAATTCTCGGAAACTTCTCGGAAAATTCTCGGAAAATTCTCGGAAAATTCTCGGAAAATTCTCGGAAAATTCTCGGAAAATTCTCGGAAAATTCTTGGAAAATTCTCGGAAAATTCTCGGAAAATTCTCGGAAAATTCTCGGAAAATTCTCGGAAAATTCCCGGAAAATTCTCGGAAAATTCTCGGAAAATTATCGGAAAATTCTCGGAAAATTCTCAGAAAATTCTCGGAAAATTCTCGGAAAATTCCCGGAAAATTCTCGGAAAATTCTCGGAAAATTCTCGGAAAATTCTCGGAAAATTCTCGGAAAATTCTCGGAAAATTCTCGGAAAATTCTCGGAAAATTCTCGGAAAATTCTCGGAAAATTCTCGGAAAATTCTCGGAAAATTCTCGGAAAATTCTCGGAAAATTCTCGGAAAATTCTCGGAAAATTCTCGGAAAATTCTCGGAAAATTCTCGGAAAATTGACGGAAAATTCTCGGAAACTTCTCGGAAAATTCTCGGAAAATTCTCGGAAAATTCTCGGAAAATTCTCGGAAAATTCTCGGAAAATTCTCGGAAAATTCTCGGAAAATTCTCGGAAAATTCTCGGAAAATTCTCGGAAAATTCTCGGAAAATTCTCGGAAAATTCTCGGAAAATTATCGGAAAATTCTCGGAAAATTCTCGGAAAATTCTCGGAAAATTCTCGGAAAATTCTCGGAAAATTCTCGGAAAATTCTCGGAAAATTCTCGGAAAATTGACGGAAAATTCTCGGAAACTTCTCGGAAAATTCTCGGAAAATTCTCGGAAAATTCTCGGAAAATTCTCGGAAAATTCTCGGAAAATTCTCGGAAAATTCTCGGAAAATTCTCGGAAAATTCTCGGAAAAATCTCGGAAAATTCTCGGAAAATTCTCGGAAAATTCTCCGAAAATTCTCGGAAAATTATCGGAAAATTCTCGGAAAATTCTCGGAAAATTCTCGGAAAGTTCTCGGAAAATTCTCGGAAAATTCCCGGAAAATTCTAGGAAAATTCTCGGAAAATTCTCGGAAAATTCTCGGAAAATTCTCGGAAAATTCTCCGAAAATTCTCGGAAAATTCTCAGAAAATTCTCGGAAAATTCTCGGAAAATTGACGGAAAATTCTCGGAAAATTCTCGGAAAATTGACGGAAAATTCTCGGAAAATTCTCGGAAAATTCTCGGAAAATTCTCGGAAAATTCTCAGAACATTCTCAGAAAATTCTCGGAATATTCTCGGAAAATTCTCGGAAAATTGACGGAAAATTCTCGGAAAATTCTCGGAAAATTCTCGGAAAATTCTCGGAAAATTATCGGAAAATTCTCGGAAAATTCTCGGAAAAGTCTCGGAAAATTCTCGGAAAATTCCCGGAAAATTGACGGAAAACTCTCGGAAAATTCTCGGAAAATTCTCGGAAAATTCTCGGAAAATTCTCGGAAAATTCTCGGAAAATTCTCGGAAAATTCTCGGAAAATTCTCGGAAAATTCTCGGAAAATTCTCGGAAAATTCTCGGAAAATTCTCGGAAAATTCTCGGAAAATTCTCGGAAAATTCTCGGAAAATTCTCGGAAAATTCTCGGAAAATTGACGGAAAATTCTCGGAAACTTCTCGGAAAATTCTCGGAAAATTCTCGGAAAATTCTCGGAAAATTCTCGGAAAATTCTCCGAAAATTCTCGGAAAATTCTCGGAAAATTCTCGGAAAATTCTCGGAAAAATCTCGGAAAATTCTCGGAAAATTCTCGGAAAATTCTCGGAAAATTCTCGGAAAATTATCGGAAAATTCTCGGAAAAATTCTCGGAAAATTGACGGAAAATTCTCGGAAAATTCTCGGAAAATTGACGGAAAATTCTCGGAAAATTCTCGGAAAATTCTCGGAAAATTCTCGGAAAATTCTCAGAAAATTCTCAGAAAATTCTCGGAATATTCTCGGAAAATTCTCGGAAAATTGACGGAAAATTCTCGGAAAATTCTCGGAAAATTCTCGGAAAATTCTCGGAAAATTCTCGGAAAATTCTCGGAAAATTCTCGGAAAATTCTCGGAAAATTCTCGGAAAATTGACGGAAAACTCTCGGAAAATTCTCGGAAAATTCTCGGAAAATTCTCGGAAAATTCTCGGAAAATTCTCGGAAAATTCTCGGAAAATTCTCGGAAAATTCTCGGAAAATTCTCGGAAAATTCTCGGAAAATTCTCGGAAAATTCTCGGAAAATTCTCGGAAAATTCTCGGAAAATTGACGGAAAATTCTCGGAAAATTCTCGAAAATTCTCCGAAAATTCTCGGAAAATTCTCGGAAAATTCTCGGAAAATTCTCGGAAAATTCTCGGAAAATTCTAGGAAAATTCTCGGAAAATTCTCGGAAAATTCTCGGGAAAATTCTCGGAAAATTCTCGGAAAATTCTCGGAAAATTCTCGGAAAATTGACGGAAAATTCTCGGAAAATTCTCAGAAAATTCTCAGAAAATTCTCGGAAAATTGACGGTAAATTCTCGGAAAATTCTCGGAAAATTCTCGGAAAATTCTCGGAAAATTCTCGGAAAAATTTCGGAAAATTCTCGGAAAAATCTCGGAAAATTCTCGGAAAATTCTCGGAAAATTCTCGGAAAATTCTCGGAAAATTATCGGAAAATTCTCGGAAAATTCTCGGAAAATTCTCGGAAAGTTCTCGGAAAATTCTCGGAAAATTCCCGGAAAATTCTAGGAAAATTCTCGGAAAATTCTCGGAAAATTCTCGGAAAATTCTCG
>CAXIWF010001378.1:0-18375 GCA_964036045.1 Eutreptiella sp. 'Long Island Sound 2002' | reverse complement strand
AAAAGCCAGGCCGGGATCCCTCGAATCCCGGCCCAGGGAGGGAAGAGGAAGGAAGTGGGAAGTGGGCGATTCAAGTGGAAAGTGGGCGCCAGGCCATGGGAGCAAGAAATGGGGAAAAAGGCGTAGCGCCTTTGGCGCAAGGGGTTCACCCCGGCGCGCCCAAAGGCGCTTGGGGTTCTCCCCTAGAAAGGGGGCCGTGATTTTCAATCACGGCCCAAGGAGGACAGAAGAGGGAAAAGATCAGAAAGGCCCCGGTATCGGCGGGAGGGGCGGAGCCCGAGCCCGCCGTAGGCAGTCCCGGCTTTTGCCCAGAAAAATCAGGTCGGGATCTCTCGGATCCCGGCCCAGGGAGGGAAGAGGAAGGGAAAGTTGGGAGTGGGCGATGCAAGTGTAAAGTGCGCCGACCTGTGAAGAAAGCCGAGAGTGAAGGGGGTACCGCCTGCGGCGGCACGGGTTCACCCGGCCCCGCAGGCGGTGCGGGTTTTCCCGTAGAAAGCAAAGGAGCACAAAAGAGGAAAAAGATCAGAAAGAAAGCGGTAACGGCGGCATGGGCGGAGCCCGAGCCGGCCGTAGGGGGTCTGGTTTTTTCCCAGAAAAACCCAGGCCGGGATTCGGAAAATCCCGGCCCAGGGAGGGGAGAGGGAGGAGGTCGGAACTGGGCGATGAATGTGGAAAGTGGCGCTCTGGCCATAGGAGCAATGAGTGGGGAAAAAGGCGTAGAAAGCAAAGGAGCACAAAAGAGGAAAAAGATCAGAAAGAAAGCGGTAACGGCGGCATGGGCGGAGCCCGAGCCGGCGGTAGGGGGTCTGGTTTTTTCCCAGAAAAAGCCAGGCCGGGATCCCTCGAATCCCGGCCCAGGGAGGGAAGAGGATGGAAGTGGGAACTGGGCGATGAAAGTGGAAACTGGCGCCGGGGTAGGGAGAAGAATGGAGAGAGAGGCGTAGAAAAGCGCAAAGGAGCAGAATCAAAGCCGACTAAGCGGGAACGGCGGCATGGGCGGAGCCCGAGCCGGCCGTAGGGGGTCTGGTTTTTTCCCAGAAAAAGCCAGGCCGGGATTCGGAAAATCCCGGCCCAGGGAGGGGAGAGGGAGGAGGTCGGAACTGGGCGATGAATGTGGAAAGTGGGGGTCTGGCCATAGGAGCAATTCTTGAGAAAAAAGGCGGAGAAAACAAAGGAAAACAAGAGAGAAAAAGCCAGGCCGGGATCCCTCGAATCCCGGCCCAGGAATCAAAAACTTAGAGGTGGGCGATGAAAGCGATCACTGGCGCCGGGGGGAGGAAGGTTTGAGAGAAGGGCGATGAAAGCCGAAACTAGGCAGATAACGCAAAAGGCGGGATGGGCGTAGACCAGCCCGCCGCTGGCGTTCTGGTCTTCACCCATAACGGGGGTCACCACGTAGAGGGATTGACAGCCTACATGAGACTGACTAGCGCGAGCCCGCCGTGGGCGGTCTGGGCGCAGCCCGAGCCCGCCGTTGGCGGTCTGGGCTTTTCCCAAAAAAATCAGGGCGGGATTTCTGGAATCCCGGCCCTACCGCCTGCGGCGGCATGGGCGCAGCCCGAGCCCGCCGTTGGCGGTCTGGGCTTTACCCATAGGAAGGGGGATTGCCATATGGCAATCCTCAAGAAATTGGAAGAGGGCGATGAAAGCGATCACTAGGGGAAAGCCCCAAGCGCCAAAGGCGCGCCGGGGTGAACCCCTTGCGCCTTTGGCGCTAGGGCACGCTTGTGGAGAAAGGGGAGAGTGAAGGGCGTAGAGAAAGAAGGAGCACAAAAGAGGGAAAGGGGGGAAATTCACAGGGGCGGGATCTATCGAATCCCGCCCTCGGATGACAAAACTTAGAACAGGGCGATGAAAGCGGAGAGTTCAGGGCATAGAAAAGAGAGGAGCAGAGAAGAGGAAAAAGGAGGAAGGATTTAGATGAGAGCGACAGGCAAGACCAGGGTAAATTCGAAAGAAAATTGACGCTTTCTGGTCTTGTGCTCGGGGAACATTTTAAGAAAGACCCTAGTAGAGTAGATATATTCAGGCATTTCGAGGAAGTAGGGGGTGAAGTGCATTTCTTCTTCTTTTTTATAAACGAAATGCAAAGAGTCGGTGGGGCTTTGAGCCACCGCAGTAGGCTTGGTGATAGCGATGGACTGAGGTCTGCCAAAAGGTACCTTGATGCCGGCGATATGGGCTGGCTCGGGGTTTCTAAGGGCGAGAAAGGTGTCTCTGGCGAGTTGGGGGGTAAGGATGGAACTAGGGGTCCATGAAGATTGAAAATGATCCTCGCGGACCTGGACAATAGGTAACCAGAAAAGAAAGGTACCAGTAGTCTTGGAATAGCTGGCTAAACCTGCACGGCCAGAAGTGCAGGAGTTGCGTGGAGCTGGTTTAGGGTTGCGAGGACCGGCAGAGGAGGAATACCGCCTTCGGCGGATGGGCGCAGACCAGCCCGCCGAATGCGGTCTGGTTCTGCTCCCATAAAGAACGCAAGATTGATCAAAATAAGAAGAGAGAAGTAGAGAGGAGTAAGAAGATAGAAGCAAGGAATGAGGAGGCCGGAAGAGGGCGATGACAGTGAGAACTGGGGCACGGGGTAGGTAGAAATCAAAGAGTGAAGGGCGTAGTGTGGGACAAGCCCACACCGCCTTGCGGGGCTGGGCGAGGCCCACCCGCCGAAGGCGGAAAATGAATCCAGATCAGGGCCGGGATTGGGAAAATCCCGCCCTCGGAAGACAAAAGTGAGAAGTTGGAAGAGGGCGATGAAAGCCGAAAGTGGGCGATTCAAGTTGGAAGTGCGCGAGAGGAGCAAGAATTGAGAAAAAAGGCGGAGAAAACAAGGAGCACAAGAGAGGAAAAAGAAGGGAAAATCACAGGGGCGGGATCTATCGAATCCCGCCCTCGGATGAAAAAACTTAGAACAGGGCGATGAATGTGGATAATGCCAAAGGCGGGATGGGCGCAGACCAGCCCGCCGTTGGCGTTCTGGTCTTTACCCATAGTGGGAGGTGGGCGATAGGAGCAATTCTTGAGAAAAAAGGCGGAGAAAACCAAGGAGGACAAAAGACGAAAAAGGAGGAAAATTCACAGGGGCGGGATCTATCGAATCCCGCCCTCGGATGAAAAAAGTGAGAACTGGGCGAAAGAAGCGGGAACTGGTAGGTGCGCTTGAGGAGCAAGAATTGGGGAAGATGGCCTAGCGCCAAAGGCGCAAGGGGTTCACCCCGGCGCGCCTTTGGCGCTTGGGGCTTTCCCCTAGAAAGGAAAGCAGGACAAAAGAGGAAAAAGAAGGGAAATTCACAGGGGCGGGATCTATCGAATCCCGCCCTCGGATGAAAAAACTTAGAACTGGGCGATTCAAGCGGGAAGTGGGAGGTGCGCGAAAGGAGCAAGAATTGAGAAAAAGCCAGAGAAAAGAAGGGGGCGGGATTTGTGGAATCCCGCCCTGGGAAGAAAAAACTTAGAACTGGGCGACGACAGTGGATAGTGGGGGGCGCGGCATAGGAGCAAGAATTGGGGAAAAAGGCGTAGATAGCAAAGGAGCAGAATCAACCAAAAAAAGAACCAGAAGAAAGAAAACAAGACAAATCAGGGCCGGGATCCGAATCCCGCCCCAGGAAGAAAGAAGTGGTGAGTGGGGGGTGTCCGCGATAGGAGCAAGAATTGTGTAAAAGGCGCATAACGGGAAAGCCGGCATGGGCGCAGACCAGGCCCGGCTTTGCCGTTCTGGTCTTCACCCATAAAATGAATCCAGATCAGGGCCGGGATTGGGAAAATCCCGCCCTCGGATGAAAAAAGTGAGAACAGGGCCATGAAAGCCGAAAGTGGGCGATGGGAGCATTCAGTGGTCGGTGCGCGAGAGGAGCAAGAATTGAGAAAAAGGCGCAGAAAATGAATCCAGATCAGGGCCGGGATTGGGAAAATCCCGCCCTCGGATGAAAAAACTTAGAACAGGGCGATGAATGTGGATAGTGTATCACGAAGGTGGTGAGTTGGGTACTGTCATACTCCCTATGCGGGTCCTAGCGCCAAAGGCGCAAGGGGTTCACCCCGGCGCGCCCAAAAGCGCTTGGGGCTTTCCCCTAGCTTCTGGCTCCCAATTCTTTTCGGTAACGGAGGGCCGGGATTTCTCGAATCCCGGCCCAGGAAGAAGGAAGAAGGAGGAGGCTGGGAGTGGGCGATGAGAGTGGATAATGCTAAAGGCGGATGGGCGCAGACCAGCCCGCCTTTGGCGTTCTGGTCTTTACCCATAGTGGGGCGAGGCGAGAGGAGCAAGAATTGAGAAAGATGGCCTAGCGCCTTTGGCGCAAGGGGTTCACCCCGGCGCGCCCAAAGGCGCTTGGGGCTTTCCCCTAGAAAGCAAGGGGTGGGAGAAAAATCGTAGAAAGATGTCGTCAATTCTCAGGGGCGGGATTCGGATCCCGCCCCAGGAAGAAGAAAGAAGGAGGAGCCTGGAAGTGGGCGATGACAGTGGATAGTGCGAACCGGGCCATAACACCAAGGCGGGATGGGCGCAGACCAGCCCGCCTTTGGCGTTCTGGTCTTTACCCATAGGAGCAAGAATTGTGTCAAATGGCGTAGAGAACCAAGCAGCAGATGAGAGGAAAAAGGTCAGAGATAGCGCAAGGAGCAATTCCTGAGAAAAAGGGCGGAGAAAAGAAAGGAGCAGATGAGAGGAAAAAGGTCAGAGAAAGCAAGGGCTAGCGCCAGAGGCGCAAGGGGTTCGCCCCGGCGCGCCCAAAAGCGCTTGGGGTTTTCCCCTAGGAGAAGATTCGTAGAAAGATGTCGTCAATTCTCAGGGGCGGGATTCGGATCCCGCCCCAGGAAGAAGAAAGAAGGAGGAGCCTGGAAGTGGGCGATGACAGTGGATAATGCTAAAGGCGGATGGGCGCAGACCAGCCCGCCTTTGGCGTTCTGGTCTTTACCCATAGTGGGAGGGTGGCCATAACACCAAGGCGGGATGGGCGCAGACCAGCCCGCCTTTGGCGTTCTGGTCTTTACCCATAGGAGCAAGAATTGTGTAAAATGGCGGATAAAAGAAAGCAGCAGATGAGAGGAAAAAAGTCAGAGATAGCGCAAGGAGCAATGAGTGAGAAAAAAGGCGTAGAGAACCAAGCAGCAGAGAAGAGGAAAAAGGTCAGAGAGAGGCAGGTCTTGGAGAAAATTCGTAGAAAGATGTCGTAAAAAGCAAGGGGCGGGATTCGGATCCCGCCCCAGGAAGAAGAAAGAAGGAGGAGCCTGGAAGTGGGCGATGACAGTGGATACCGGGGCGGGGCGCAAGGAGCAATGAGTGAGAAAAAAGGCGGAGAAAACCAAGCAGCACATGAGAGGAAAAAGGTCAGATAGAGCGGAAGGAGCAATGAGTGAGAAAAAGGGCGGAGAAAAGAAAGGAGCAGATGAGAAGAAAAAGTCAGAGAAAGCAAGGGCTTGGAGAAGATTCGTAGAAAGATGTCGTCAAAAGCAGGGGGCGGGATCCGAATCCCGCCCCAGGAAGAAGAAAGAAGGAGGAGCCTGGAAGTGGGCGATGAGAGCATTCACTGGCGCCTCGCGAGAGGAGCAATTCCTGAGAAAAATGGCGGAGAAAAGAAAGGAGCAGATGAGAAGAAAAAGTCAGAGAAAGCAAGGGCTTGGAGAAGATTCGTAGAAAGATGTCGTCAAAAGCAGGGGGCGGGATCCGAATCCCGCCCCAGGAAGAAGAAAGAAGGAGGAGCCTGGAAGTGGGCGATGAGAGCATTCACTGGGGCCCGACCATAGGAGCAAGAATTGAGAAAAGGGGCGTAGAAAAGAAAGCAGCAGAGAAGAGGAAAAAAGTCAGAGAGAGGCCGGGCTAGCGCCAGAGGCGCAAGGGGTTCGCCCCGGCGCGCCTTTGGCGCTTGGGGTTTTCCCCTAGGAGAAAATCCGGAGAAAGATGTCGTAAAAAGCAAGGGGCGGGATTCGGATCCCGCCCCAGGAAGAAGATAGAATGAGGAGCCTGGAAGTGGGCGATGGGAGCATTCACTGCCAGCCACCCCTTAGGAGCAATGAGTGGGAAAGATGGCGTAGAAAAGAAAGCAGCAGATGAGAGGAAAAAGAAAGAGAATGGGAGAGCTAGCGCCAAAGGCGCAAGGGGTTCACCCCGGCGCGCCCAAAAGCGCTTGGGGTTTTCCCCTAGGGGAAAATGCGGAGAAAGATGGGGTAGATAGCAAGGGGCGGGATATCTCGAATCCTTCCGCCCTACCGCCTGCGGCGGCATGGGCGCAGCCCGAGCCCGCCGTTGGCGGTCTGGGGCTTTACGGGAGAACCCGCACCGCCTGCGGGGCCGGGTGAACCCGTGCCGCCGCAGGCGGTACCCATAGGAAGACGGGCTCGCCAAATGGCGGGCCCTCAAAACTAGCGCCAAAGGCGCAAGGGGTTCACCCCGGCGCGCCCAAAAGCGCTTGGGGTTCTCCCCTAGGAGCCTGGAACTGGGCGATGACAGTGGATAATGCTAAAGGCGGATGGGCGCAGACCAGCCCGCCTTTGGCGTTCTGGTCTTTACCCATAGTGTGGGCCCAGCCTCAGGAGCAAGAATTGGGGAAGATGGCCTAGCGCCTTTGGCGCAAGGGGTTCACCCCGGCGCGCCCAAAGGCGCTTGGGGCTTTCCCCTAGAAGACAAGGGGGCGGGATTTGTGGAATCCTTCCGCCCTACCGCCTGCGGCGGCATGGGCGCAGCCCGAGCCCGCCGTTGGCGGTCTGGGGCTTTACGGGAGAACCCGCACCGCCTGCGGGGCCGGGTGAACCCGTGCCGCCGCAGGCGGTACCCATAGGAGTACGGGCCCGCCATTTGGCGGGCCCTCAAAAGAAGGGGAAAATCCCGCCTAGAAGTGGGCGATGAGAGCATTCACTGGCGCCCAGCGAGAGGAGCAAGAAATGGGGAAAAGGGGCGTAGACAATGAAGGGCAGCCTTCAAAAAGAGAGAGAAAGCCAGGGTCGGGATTTCTCGAATCCCGCCCCACCAAGGGAGAACAAAGAACTCCCGCCTTCGGCGGCATGGGCGCAGACCAGCCCGCCGTTGGCGTTCTGGTCTTTTCCCATATCAGGGTCGGGATTTCTCGAATCCCGCCCCATCGGGCTCGCCGCTTGGCGAGCCCGAAGAAGGAGGAGGTCGGAAGTGGGCGATGACAGTTGAAAGTGGCACCCCGCCCTTAGGAGCAAGAATTGTGTCAAATGGCGGAGAAAAGAAAGGAGCAATTTTTGAGAAAAAAGGCGGATAACGGGAAAGCCGGCATGGGCGCAGACCAGGCCCGGCTTTGCCGTTCTGGTCTTCACCCATAAAACAAGGGGGCGGGATTCTGTTGGAATCCTTTCGCCCTACCGCCTGCGGCGGCATGGGCGCAGCCCGAGCCCGCCGTTGGCGGTCTGGGGCTTTACGGGAGAACCCGCACCGCCTGCGGGGCCGGGTGAACCCGTGCCGCCGCAGGCGGTACCCATAGGAGGACGGGCTCGCCAAATGGCGGGCCCTCAAAACTAGCGCCAAAGGCGCAAGGGGTTCACCCCGGCGCGCCCAAAAGCGCTTGGGGTTCTCCCCTAGGAGGCTGGAAGTGGGCGATGAGAGCATTCACTGGGGGGTCGGCCTAAGGAGCAAGAAATGGGGAAGATGGCGTAGAGAACAAGGGGGGGATTTCTCTAATTTTGCCCTACCGCCTGCGGCGGCATGGGCGCAGCCCGAGCCCGCCGTTGGCGGTCTGGGCTTTACGGGAGAACCCGCACCGCCTGCGGGGCCGGGTGAACCCGTGCCGCCGCAGGCGGTACCCATAGGAAGAGGGGGCTCGCCAAACGGCGAGCCCCCAGGACTAGCGCCAAAGGCGCAAGGGGTTCACCCCGGCGCGCCTTTGGCGCTTGGGGTTCTCCCCTAGGATCCAGGAACTGGGCGAGAACACTGAGGACTGGGGGGGCGGCGAGAGGAGCAAGAAATGGGGAAGATGGCGTAGAGAACCAAAGAGCTAGAGAGAGCAAGAGGGATTTCCAAGAGGAGCAAAATTTTCTGGGGCCCCCCCTTAACACCAAGGCGGGATGGGCGCAGACCAGCCCGCCTTTGGCGTTCTGGTCTTTTGCCATAGGAGCAATTCTTGAGAAAAAAGGGAGAGAAAGCCAGGGCCGGGATTTCTGGAATCCCGCCCTAGCCGGCTCGCCAAATGGCGGGCCGGGAGCAGGAGAAAGAGGTCAAAAGTTGGAAGTGGGCGATGATAGTAGATAGAGGGAGGGGCGGCTTTAGGGGGAATGAATGAGAAAGATGGCCTAGCGCCAAAGGCGCAAGGGGTTCACCCCGGCGCGCCTTTGGCGCTTGGGGCTTTCCCCTAGAAAACAAGGGGGGGATTTCTCTAATTTAGCCCCTGATCTGGATTCATTTCTTCCGGCCCGCCAATCTAAGGCCGGCTTTCATCTTCTTTGGCTAGGATAAAATAGGGCAGGGGTACCCCTGAATTAGATGGTAGATGGGCAAATGTACCCTATTAAAGTTTATTTAGTATAAAAAGAGACCCACCCCCCCCTGTTGAGAAAATTTTTCAAAAAACGCCGCCGTTGGCGAAAATGGTCGAAGACCAGCTCGCCTACGGTGATCCGGTCCCCGCAAAATGAACAGATTTGATGTGCCCATTATCCGCTATGTATCCTTTGGACCTGTAACATAAAGAGTACTGCCTACTCATTAAGAAGTCTCATGTGAAACATCTATAGAGATTTCTCCCTAGTTGTAGTAAAGGCGATTGAATCGACTTAACCTTCGAATTGTATCCCGTTTGACCGGACCCCTAGCCTTTGGAATATAGGCAGGTACCAATAGTGAAAAAGTACCACGAGGAAATCTTACCGAAATATGGCTTAATTCTATTTGCGACTTTAATGAATATCGTGTACCTTTTGCATCATGGATCCCTCAGTTCGATTCATTTATCATCTCCCGCTTATCCTTATTGATCATTTACCCGAAGCAGCACCGATAATCTTCTCGCAAGCAGAGGCTTGAGCCTTAATTGTTGCAATAATTAGGTGTGACGAGAAGATAGGAATAACATGTTTAACACGGGCTGTCATAGCTGGTTCTCAGGCTCTTTTGTTTACGCAATTCTTGTAAGCTGTACTTTTCATTAGTAATCCCCCTTTGAAAATATCTAGCTATTGCTTACAATTCCGAAGAAGCTGGGGAATCTAGCTATCTTCTTTTCGAATCAACTTTTCTCATTATCTAAGATTCCCCCCAAAACCATCCCTCTACTCATTTTCTCTCTTTCTCTATTTCCCTGGTTTGATAGTAACTATGCTCCTCTGTGTTCCAACTCCCTTCCCTTTATGATTACCCAACTCTTTCTTTCATTGTGCCCCTTCCTGACTATGATTGGGTGGTTTAGGCTGTATCGCCCATCACCCCATATCCCTGAGCTTTTTGTATCCCATACCGGTAACCCGGGCCCGCCTTCGGCGGTAGAACCAACACTTGTGAAATGAACAATTAGTCCATTGGGATATTAGTAGCATTTAGCCTTGTTCAAGCAGGCTCTCTATTCTATTGAATGTTTAAGATGATCTCCAGGCTATCTGTTCGAAAAGCAGAGGACAATAAAGATCCAAAGGCCATCTAGGAGTAGCTTTGACTAAGAATTTAAGGTAGGAAATACCCAAGAGTGCAAAGATAAGTACATAGAAGGAACTCGGCAATATTTGTACGCGACTAGTTTTTAAAACTATAGGCCATTGAAGCAAAATTCAATTGAATTATAATGGTTGGCCTGTGCTCACTGATTTCTGCATTGAAGAGCAACCTTACTACACGGAGGGTTAGAAAGTAGTGAAATACCTCGGTGTTTAATTGACATCCATTGGAATCAGGCAACGGCGTACTCCCTATCTTTTGTGTACCTTTGGTGAATTTAGAATTCTGGCGCAAATACCAATAAAGGTTAGATAGACGAAAAGACCCTGTACTTCTTTACCGATCCATAGGATTAGAGTGGACCGGTGGAACCGCGTCCTTCTGTCTTATGGTCTGTTTATTTGGGACAATTGGCGATTCTATACTAATATCACCTCCTTTTCTTTGTTATCCTACACTTTAATCCAAATATTGCCCAGCTCTATTTGATTTAGTCTAAAAGAAACGTCAGGGATAACAGCCTGAAGTAGCCCCTATCTTCTTCCAGGACCTCGATGTCGACTCTTTCTTCCTTCTTACCCAAAGACAGTAAGCTAGTTGTGGTCTGTTCGACCCATAAAAGATCACGTGAGTTGGGTTTAGATCCTTGTAAAAGAGGTCTGATTCTATCTTCTTCCCTTAGTTTCCCTTTCTATCCTCTTGTACGTAAGGACCAAGGATTCCAAGTTACCTGCTCTCTTCACTTGCCCTTAAACTCCCCTGAACTCTCCCTCTCAAGCATCCCAATCTCTCCGGAAACTCTCCTCCTCTCTCGAGTTTGTTACTCTTTCAATCTAGCCTAATCATCCCCTCCCCTTGCAAGATTTACTGCGGCCCTCAATCAAGGCTCTCTTCTGGTCCGGGCGCACTGATCACTAATAAGGGCAGTGAATGGCTGAATGAGTTTGTTAAGATTTAACGGAATATCTATCTATCTTTCTTTATTTTATTTCAGTTTAATGGAAAACTTCCCAGTCACATGAGCTACACATAGAAGTCCATATTTGCAGGGCATAAACGCAAAGAAGTCAATAGAAATGGCATAAATTCTCCTCTTTTCCCTTTGGGTTTTTTGTACGGGCCAAGGCCCGCACCGCCTAGCGGGGCCGGGCCTTGGCCCGTCCGCCGAAGGCGGTAAGGATGATCTGCTTGATCTATTCCGATTAGGCAAAGAGCAATTATCGGAGATTTTGAAGGATATTTTCATTCTTATTGCGAAAGTTTTGTAGTATTAACTTTTCCCATGTTTATTGGGAACTCTAGTGGCGAACACTCAACAATGAAGACTAGCTTCTATTGGGATGTGCTGGAGATGTAGAGACTCACCTGGGTACCAGCAGTCGCGGCCAGACCCTGTCTACGGTTTTCTCCTATTACTAGGTCTTATGTTTATTCTAGAAGAGCACTCTGGGGCTTCTTGTTCTGGTATGTTAGACATTAAATGCCCAAGCATTACACTCTATGATCCCCCCAAAGAATTAACGAAAGTACAGCCTTTCGAAATGGATTAGTTCCCACTTAGTCTGTACCTCTAATTATTCGTAGAATTACCCCTCTACTACCTAGCCTTTGGTCGCAAGACTACACGTTATGATATCTGAGGGAATCGTCGGTCCAATTGGGGGAGCATATCTTTTAATTTGATACAACGCAGAAATCTTACTTGTATTCGGTGTTGCAAGGCTGCTGCTTTCTCTCCTTAAGGCAGATTAGCGGACAAGTATCTTGACCCTGTATTCAAGGCTATCAGCTATGCTACTTTGCGATCTATCCAACACGCGCTTCTATTTAATATTTGCTAGATGTCCCTTATTAAGCCGTACTCAATATGTAAACTCTAGATCCAGGCAAGCCTTCTATTGTTGAATATATCCAGGCTCATTTCTACACACTGCCCGACGTAGACAATCTACCCCTTTCCTTTGTCTTAAGTTGTAACAAGGTAGGTGTATAGAAATATGCACCTGAGTAACTAATTCCCCCTCAAGTAATGGTTGTAATGAGTCAAACCACAGAAGCATCATACTAGCTACCTACTTTCTGGTGCAATTCCAGATTACTTGGCCAACCCCCCCATCGGGCTCGCCGCTTGGCGAGCCCGAAACTATGGGCTTTTGAATCAGTGCTTCCTTCAGGGGCTCGCGCCAGTTATTGGTTCTATGGGGGCATTTCGATGATTTTCTTTGGATTTGGCGCATCCCATCTATTAATTGCTATAACGTTTGCTTATTTTCTTGCTACCTCTATTTCCTGGGTATTTCATCTAGATTCTAGATCAAGCCAAGGTTATGACTTTCTCTTCTTATTTCTCCTCTTTTCTCTGCTACTCTGAAACTTAGCTCCTAATTCGCTGGCTTTACTATTATTGGCTGGCTGTATCTTTCCGCTCTTTTTTGTAGGATCCCAATTCTATTTGATTCTTTCGCATTTTCTCCTGCTGTTTTGGGCATTCTTTCTAGTAGATTCCCATAGCTTCACCTCTCTTCTGCTAATCCTTCTCTCTCTGGATTTGTCCAGTCTTTTGCTCATAGCTCTAGCATCACAAGGGCATGCCCTTAATATTCCTGGGAATGGACCCTGGTTCTACTTGCTATTTCAAAGCTTACTCACATTATTTCTCTGGTTTTCCATAAGCACCCAGTCTTCCCCTTTTCTCTTCTTGTTCTTCTTCTCCAAATTAGGCGCAGGAATAGCTGGTTATTATTTACCTTTCTTCTATCGCGCTATCTCCTTCTCTAACCTCTTTTTCCTCTCTTATACCGGCTTAGCTAATATGGTCTTCCTCTATATTGCTCTGTCGCTTTTCCTATCCTCTATCTCTTCTCTCTACTTCTCCCTTTATACCCTTATCTCTATCTTCCTCTTACTGGGTTTATGGTCTTTCTATGGCCATTGGTTCCACTCTCATTGGCTCTACCTGCTATCTTCTAGCTCTCTTATCACCTCTTCCACCTCTCTCCTCTTTTTATCCTCTTTCTCCCTCAGTCTCTCTTCTCTCTCCCTACTCACCGCTTTCCTCCTAGCTTCTCAATTCCTCTGGGCTAACCTCCTCCTCGCTCTACTCCATTTCTCCTAGTGCTTCTCACGCCCCTCTACGGCCCTAGCGCCAAAGGCGCAAGGGGTTCACCCCGGCGCGCCCTTTGGCGCTTGGGGTTTTCCCCTAGCGCCAAAGGCGCAAGGGGTTCACCCCGGCGCGCCCTTTGGCGCTTGGGGTTTTCCCCTAGCCCTAGACTCTCTTCTTGCCCGGCCCGAGTGATCAGTTTCATCGGCACAATCGGCTGCTTGGCTAGAGAGGGCTCAAATGCTTAAAACATCGGCTATGCTTTTTTTAGATAGATCAACAAGAGATTCCATTCCTCTAGCTCTTTCGACCAGAGTGGATTATGGTGGTCGCGCAAGTTTATTGTGTTCTTCCCTACCTCTTTGGGTATTGAGCGCATTTTTAACTGTGATTTATACTGCCCATTCATCACATTATTCTTCCCTGCTTTGGATCCTATGGTTAACCGTGGGATTAATCTGGATGGTTTCTGAATGGGTCCGTGTGGGCTTATTTGAATCTTACTTCCACTATACAATTAGCGCCCGAGCTAATGGTTTGGCTTCTTTTTCCTTGTTAGTCTGCTTTGAATCCATCTTCTTTGCTGGTGTCTTTTGGATCTATTCTCTCAACAATGTTCACCCTCATCCAGAATTATCCTTCTTCACTTCTGGTGGTAATGATCTCTCTGTATTTGGTTCTTTCGAATCCTCTGCTCTTTCTTTTTATTCTGAGTCCTTCATGGATTCTGTAGCTCTATTCTACTTTTACTCCCCTTATTCACAGTCTCTTATCGGGGAAAATCTATTAGGTATCTATCTTAACCTATGGATTTTACTCGCTGTTTCCCTCTTATTGCAAATTACCCACCGTTTCGCCTCTATTTTCTATTAATGGCTCAGGGCTACTAAGCCTTTGACTCTGGGCTCCCTGGGGCCGGGGCGCACTTTCAACTCTCAAGGCCTACATCCAAGCTGGCATCTTCAATCTATGGAGAGCTGGCTGGTTGAGTTTGTTACCGCCTTGGCGGGGCCGGACTAAAGTCCGGCCCCGCAAGGCGGTGCGGGCCTTGGCCCGTACAATTTCCCCCTTCATGACTCTATTTTATTCTGCCATTGATTCTCACATTTTCATCCTCCTAGGTGGAGGCATCGTTTCAGCTTTTTTCTATGTAATTGTCTCTCTTATGTTATCTCTTCTCTTTGTGGATAAGTTATCTGCTCCCTATTCCTGCTATTTGGATGGTGAGCTCTTTCTTTTGACCTCTGCTTTACCTTGCTATGATCTATCCTTTTTCCGAAATCTTCTCTCTTTATCCCATCTATTGTGGTTCTGGGGATTTCTATTAATAAACTCTACCTTCTTCCACTTATTCTTCCCCTCTGGGGCTATCTCTGGCCTTGCCTTTTCATATTGCATTTTGGCTATCTTTATGCGCCTTTGGTTTATTTATCTCTCCCTTTTTTTCATGGGGTTTTTCCCTCCTAGCCCCTTTCTTTGATGCTGGCCTCAGAACTTCCCTATTCTTCTACCATTCTCTATCTTCTAGATTTGCCTCTAGAGAACACCTGAGAACTGGGAATTATGCTAAGCTATTTTTAAGCTGGGTTCAGGATCTCTTCTCTTTAACTTCGTTCTTGCGCGGCTTTTTCCCCCTCATGAACTGGTTCTATCAAATCTCCTACTTAGGCTCGCGTTTATGGCTAGTGTTTATTCTACACAGTTTTTGCATCTCTTGCTTTGGCGAACTATTCTCTCTTGCTACTGATCAATTCTTGCTATTCTCTTTCCCTTTCGCTGGATTTTTAGGTTTTGGCTCTTTCTTATCTCTTCTTATGATTGCCTATTTATTTCTCCAAGTTTATGTCTATATTTCTTTCTCCGTAACTTTCCTATTTAGTACAGTGATCGCTTTTTGGCGCGCCGACTACCCCTCCCACCTTGACCCTGCAGCTCTTTCCTTCTATCTACTACCTGTCTCTCTTGTAGATTTTGCTCCTTCTCATATCTTCCTCTTTATCTTCCTCCTATTAACCTCTTCTTTCCTCTTCTCTAGATTCTGGCTCCGCTCTCTTCCCAACCCTTCTCGTTCTTCCTCTATTGCAGGCTGCTCTACTTCCTCCAAGTCCCCTTTTATCCGTACAGGAGCTACCTCACGTAGCTCCCGTGCTAGCCGTTGTTTTTCTACTCGCGCTAGCCAGTCTCACGTAGGCTCTCAACCGGTCTACGTGGTGACTGACGTTATCTACATAGAGGGGTTCGTAGAACACTCTCTCCAACATCTTACTAGCAGAGTAGATTCTCGCTATGTGCGGAAGGCTTATAGCAGTTGGCTTTGGGAGTTCGGCCTGGACTATCGCGGTTTTAACTTGCCGGATGACAATCCCATGCAAATCCATATTGATGACTCCGAAGTAGTGGCTTCTACTGAGGAGGATTCCCTGCTATATCTGGAGTCCATAGAGAACATAGGTTGGGCAGTGCCGCGTTTGAGCCCTAAACCTAATCATATCACTGTTTATACTGTATCTATGTTGAGCTACGAAGAAGAGCGCTTCGATTTCTATCTAGTGCAGCCTATTAGCATTAATGAGGACATCTAGCGGTAGAGTCCTTTTCTTTTACGCGGGAACCCGGTTCTGTGGCGCCTCCTGCGGGAGATGCCATGGAGCCCCTAATGAGAATCCATCTAGTTCTATCTAATCTTTCTCTCCAACCTTTTGAGTCCTTTGCCTCTTTGCCTTTGTTATTATTGAATTTATTGCTGGTTCTAGCTATTTCTTCTTTGCTCACAGTATTAGAGCGAAAAGGCTTAGCTGCTTCTCAGAGACGCCTAGGTCCCTCGCAACATGGCTGGTTTGGTTTCTTGCAGATTGTAGCCGACGGTATCAAGTTAATATATAAAGATCCATCAATCTTGGGTCTATTTCGATCTTCTACCTCGGTCTCTGATTCTACCTTTGTTGACTATTTATTCCCCCCTATTTGGTCCTTTCTTTGGTCCTACTTTCTCTTCATTTTTTGGTGGGCTGATTTCAGCCTACACTTCCCTTACCCATCATCTTCTTTGCTTTTTTCCTATTCCAAGGACTAGCCCATTTTGGACTCTTATTATGTGGCTTTTTGACCCTATCCAAATGGACCCTCCTTGGATCATTACGTAGCCTTATCATCTTTCTTATTTATGATCTGGTCCTCTTGCTATCTTGGTATATCCTCCTACCTCATGCCCATTCTGGACTTTTTTCTTGGGAAACTTGCGGTCTCTTGCAGTCTTTCTTTTATCCTCAGTCTTTCTTACCTAATATCTTCCTCTTCCCTATCCTTTTCCTCATCTATTTCCTTTCTGCTTTAGTTGAATCCGGCCGTATCCCTGCCGATTTATCCGAAGCTGAATCCGAACTAGTATCTGGCTATAATCTCGAATTCGCTGGCTTCCTTTATGCACTCTTCGCTTCAGCTGAATATTCCAACATGCTCTGGAACTCTTTCATCATAGCCTTCCTTTTCCTTAACGCTAACTCCTTCTTCTCCCTCTTATTCCTCTTTACTCTGGTCTTCCTCTCTTTTCTCATCATTCGAGCCACTCTTCCTAGATTTCGATACTCCGATCTCTTCTCTCTATCCTGGTTCTACCTCATTCCCTTCCAATTTCTCTTCTTAGCCCTAGTACTCCTCTAATGGAAAAAGCCACTGATTCTCTACGCCCTTGACTATTGGCTTTCTTCCCCGTCCGGCCCACTGACCAGTGAAATGGCCCAGTTCCAGGCTTCAAAAAAAAACCAAATCGAATGGTAGGCTTCTATCGACATTATTCCACTACAATTCTACTCACTCCATCTTATTCATTGGGGTTTTGTGTTAGCCTTTTCTTAGCCATCCAAATCGCAACAGGATTTACTCTAGCTAGTCATTATATTCCATCTACTTTAGATGCTTTTAATGTTATCCACTCCAAATTAATGCGAGACCTCGATACTGGCTGGCTTCTTCGTTTCTTACACGCTAATGGTGCTGCTTTCTTTTTTCTTGCCATTTATTCTCATATGTTCCGTACTCTTTTTCATGGTTCTCCCTCTAAAACTAGAGTCTGGTCTATTGGGGTACTTCTCTTTATTCTTCTCTGTGCTATTTCTTTTACAGGATACAGCCTAGTCTACGGTCAGATGTCCCTCTGGGCTATTGTTGTTATCTGCTCTCTAGTAACAGCTATTCCCTTTATTGGACAAGATCTCTTGCTATTAATCTGGGGCGGTTCTGTTGTTTCTACTTCTACCCTCCAACGTGTCTTCTGCGTCCATTATCTCCTTCCCTTTGTTCTCCTAGCTCTCACTTTAATCCATCTCTTTTTCCTTCACCAAGTCAACAGTACCGGAGAATTGCCCGTCATTCTCTCCCGATCTGATCGTATCAATTTCTACCCCCTTCTATTGGTCCGTGACTTACTCATCGGTTCTCTCTTTCTTCTCGCTTTCTCTGCCTTCGTCTTCTTTGATTCTGATGTCCTCGGACACCCCGATAATTATGTCCCTGCCAACCCTATGGTCACCCCTCCGAAATTATGCCTGAATTCTATTTCTTACCCTTCTATGCCCTCATTCGCGCTATTCCCCACAAAGCTTTAGGTATTGTTGTTCTTGTCTTTGTCCTCTTCTCTCTCACCAACCTTCTCCCCTCTAACCTACACTGGTGGTCTTTCGCCTTTGTCTCCCCTCTATCCCGCGCTTTCCTTTTCCTTTTCCTCCTAGATCTTGTTCTTGCCTCTAAGCTCTGCCTCCTCGTTAACCATTCCGAATCCATGTACTCTCTCCTACTCATCACCGTTTTTGGCATCTTCTCCTCTCACTTCTTCTCTTCTAATTCCTAACGGGAAAAGCCGCACCGCCTGCGGGGCTGGGTGAACCCGTGCCGCCGCAGGCGGGAACTCAACCCAGAAATCCCCCTCTCTCTCTACGCCCCTCACTCTAGCCTTACCCTCCCCCAAGCCCCACTTTCAACTGTCATCGCCCTCTTCCCGCTTTCTCCCCCCTGGGGTGGGAAATCTTTTCCCACCCCGGCCCACTGTCAACTTTCATCCCCCTCTTTCTCTACGCCCCTCACTCTCCCCTTCCCCTGCCCCGTGCCCCACTTTCAACTGTCAAGGCCACTGTCGACTTTTGAGGTATGCCGCCTTCGGCGGATGGGCGCAGACCAGCCCGCCGAATGCGGCCTGGGTCTTTTCCCATAACGGAAAAGCCGGCATGGGCGCAGACCAGGCCCGGCTTTGCCGTTCTGGTCTTTACGGGAGAACCCGCACCGCCTGCGGGGCCGGGTGAACCCGTGCCGCCGCAGGCGGTACCCATACCGCCTTCGGCGGATGGGCGCAGACCAGCCCGCCTTTGGCGTTCTGGTCTTTACCCATAGAGGTAGACCTTGTTGGAATTCGGCACTATTTCTGCTTCTCTCTTTTCTTTTCTGAATGAGTCCTTTATCTCTTTTTCTTTCCTTTGTATTTCTCTGCTATTATTTGTCTTCTCGGGTTCAGTTCGTCTCTTATTTGGCCTAACATTTCTGACCTTTAGTATCTCCGGCTTCTTGCTGGCTAAGGGTTCATTGTTCATTCCCTTGATCTTCCTCTCTTTCATTTACTGGCTTATTTATGGTTCTTTCCCTGCTATCCTATGCATCTAACCAAAATCAAAGCAGCAACATTCTGGAC
>CAXIWF010001377.1:0-12142 GCA_964036045.1 Eutreptiella sp. 'Long Island Sound 2002' | reverse complement strand
CCTATTAAGCAAAAACTTTTGACCCTCCCCCACCCCCCTCTCCCACCCACCCCCCCACCCCCCCCCAAAAAAGTGATATCCAGTTTTAGGGGGTAGAGGCCTCAGAATCAAAAAATCCATTGGGGGATGCTCTTATTGGGCAAAATAATGATTTTACAAGGGGTTGGACATCCAATATCATGCCTTGGGGTATGCTACGCGAATGACCCCAAAAAAGGGGGGTATATGACGCCCGCGCCTGCGCTTGATCTAACAACCTCTCTTCGAGGTGATTTGTCGCCAGACCCATGTCTTATGTGGCGGCACTACATTTGTACCGCATCAAATGAGGCACCAAATTAATACAGTCCCTACACCCGCTGTAGCTTGGACCAGGGCTTTTACAGGGGGGGGCGGGGGATCCTCCAAAAGAGTGTCAACCCCGGCCAAGTGACGGTTCTCCCCCTATGGGGGGGGGGGGGGGGGCTGGACAAAGGGAGAGGGGGGTATGTCAGCAACCTAGGAGCTTCTTCGAGGGTTGCAGATGCATTGCCTGTAGGACTTCGTATCCCATTACACCCGGGGGAGCAAACAGAAGAAACGGCCGCAAAGTCTTAGATATATTCACGGAGGGGGCAAACAGACGGTCAGGCACACACACACACGTATAGAGAGGAAGCGAATAGTATTACCCCTGGACACAGGGTGTTGGATCCATGTATAAGACTCTGGCGCTGGCTCTGACTGGCTAGGATGGAGCCTGAAGTGCACGCATCACCACAGCCGGAATGGGGACGAAGAGAGTTGGAGGGAAGTCATCTTCACAGATGAGAGCTGACTAGACCCAGTGGGAAGAGAGAATGCAGCCATGCCTGAATGTGTGGATTCGCGTTCCTTCCTGTGGCGAAAAAATCGAAAGATGGGGGCCACGGGAGGGCCAACCAGCCAGCGGTTGGAGGAAAAATAGGAAGGTTCCTGCAGAGAGCAGACAGGCCTGTGCTGTCGCGACAGGGGACTGCACCGGCCTCTATGGACCGGCTCGTCTCTGAAAAGACTCATCGGGGGGTTTATAGTACTGAAGTGTAGGCAGCGTTCAAAAAGCAAAGGCAGGAGCAGCGCAGGGGATAAGCCGGTGGCGGCGGGGGGGGGGGGGGGAGGCACATAGCCGTGGCAAGTGACCCACATTGCACACTTGCTTTTTGTGGATCGCGCCCAAGCTAGCGCATGCGCAGGGCAGGGGGTCAGCACGGGTCCAAGGGCACTGAGACAGCCCTGGGTCTGCACACTTGCTCTTGCTGGATCGCGCCCAAGCTAGCGCATGCGCAGGGCAGGGGGTCAGCACGGGTCCAAGGGCACTGAGACAGCCCTGGGTCTGCACACTTGCTCTTGCTGGATCGCGCCCAAGCTAGCGCATGCGCAGGGCAGGGGGTCAGCACGGGTCCAAGGGCACTGGGACAGCCGTGGGTCTGCACACTTGCTCTTGCTGGATCGCACCCAAGCTAGCGCAGGTGCAGGGCAGGGGGCCAGCTGACGGTTGGACAATGCTCATCACTCAGGCTTCCGGACACACTGGCGCCTGGGATCGCGCTCCCGTGGGTATAGGCACTGGCGTGTGTGTTCGCATCGTCAGGTGGGCAACGGAAGACAGATGCATGAGTGAATCAGATCTGAAGGCAACCAAGACCTCAGCCCTGTCGAGTCCTGTACAGTGCCCTGATGGCGATGCGTGCAGGCATGGCGGGGGCGCCCAGGTGCAGTCCTTGACCCCGACACCCCCTAAACATTTTGGCCCCTTGAAAGGGGGGGGGGGGATGGGAGGGGCTGGGACAAAAAAAAACACCCCTTTATTTGAAGCACTGTGGTGTCTAGGCAATATTCACACCCACGCACCCCGTGCAGCCACCTCCCAGGCTACTCACGACAAAAACAACCTTGCCGATCATCAAAGGATGATCTCCACTAATGTCATTTCTCATAAACCTTGCATTGAACAAAGTGGCAGGGACGCGGTGGCCTAAGGGGTTAGCATACAACAACAGAGGTCTCCACTCTCCCTCCACACCACTGTCATGGTGGTTGTAGCCGCCCACACCCAAGGGGCCATGCACTGAGGTGCATGGATTGCGGGTCCATATCCCCGACCGGGGAAAGATCAATGTGGCCACAAAAGCAGAAGTGGATGCCCAAATCCTGCCTTCTTGGGGGTCCAAGGAAAATGGCGCGGGTCCTCTAGTTGTGTCTAGTGCAGCCACATCTTTGGCCACAGAGTCAGTGGAAGCCTGTGTGCATTCATCTTCTTCCCGCAAGCTTTGTTTGTGCAGTGAAAACCATTTTTCTCCTCAGGACAAGTGACGAAAAGTAAAAAAAACAAAAAACAATGGGTCCTGGAATTGATCATTTTGAGTATAAACACATGGGGTTACTGGTTCTCCCGGCCCCTTTAAACAGGGCACCAAAACTGTCCAGCGCCTGCGGTGCCACCGAATTTCTCCATATTGGCTTGTACGATGGTCGGGACCTCTCAAACATTTTGGCCCTTCAAAGGAGGGGGGGGGGTTGGGGTCAGGGGCTGCACCTCGGCGCCCCCCGTGCCCGCATGCGTGCATCAGTTGAAGTGGAAGGCATGCGGAGATTGCGGTTGATCGAGGGATACCCATGTCTCAAGGAGCTCGTCACGGTCTGAGAGAGTAAGCGAGGAAGGGTGTTGGGACAACTGGCGCAGAGACATCGTGAAGGGAGCTGGCGTTGGACGAGGGGAGGAGGCAGACCCCCAACGGGTGGGCAGGGACGGCTGGAGACACAGGCGCGGCCAGAGCAGGACCCGATAGCACTAGGCAGTGCATATGTGGTTGCTTGTGACACCATGGGTCTTGGTTGTATGTGGGTAGGGCGGTTGGGTAGGGCGTGTGTGCGTTCCCGTGAACACAGAGTGGCGGTTGTTTGATGTATACATGGCCAGTGCCGCATCAGGCATGCTCTGCGGCATGGCTGAGGTCAACAAGCCTACTGGGGTCGTGAAGTCAGTGAATGCCTGCCTACAGACCCACAGCCAGGCACTCAAATGGGTAAAAAGGCTCGTAGGCATGGAATTCAATGAGGTATCTGACCGTTTTACCGCAGTAGGTTACCCCCCCCCCCCCCATGAAACCCCACACCCCATGGGAATTAGGCATTGTGAATTCCTCCTCCCTCCACATAGAGTCTGGGCACACGACCTTGTCCCCACCCATGCCCGTGTTGGCTTCCACCCGGTGTCATGGAGGCCACTCCGCCTTCGTTTGGCGTGGCACGAATGGCGATTCGGCCTGCCGTCCCGCGCTGGGTACCAACACCACGCCACATTCTGGAGGGACGATGCCCCCAAGAGTGCTTGCGCGCATTGCGGCGGCAGGCGAAACGGCGGTGCGCATGGCGCACTAGCCCACTGCACCCCTTCCCACCCTCTGGGACGCGTGTGGCCACATGCCTGGCCCGGCCCACAGCTGATCCTGCGCTGGAGAACTGCCGCGCACAAGAGAGACCTGAGGATCGCTGCACGGCTGGCGCTGCCCCCGACACTGTACCGATAATCGCACACTCAGAGGCTCAATCATGCAGCCACAGTATAGTGGGATCACCTGGTCATGGACAAAACCAGCAAGTGGCCCAATTCATGAAGGTAGGCACAGAAACGGCTGTCGAAAAGTGCAAACGTGAGACTTGTCTTTTTTTTTGTTTTGGCGTGTGCTGGACGAGAGAAATCGGAAATCCAGGTGTTGCCAAAGAAGCGACTGGGTACAAGGCTCACCAAGGCTTCAAAATCTGTCAAAAAAAGGCCAAGAAATGCCATTTCTTTGTCACATTCCGCAGCTTGTCCATGAGGGGCCATAGTTGTGGAATGGAAAGACCAGTTGCCAATCCTTTCCCAAAACAACAGCGGGCCCGCTGGCCGCGCTTCGAGGATTGTCTTTTTCTGCGGAGCCCTCAGACCCATGGTGTCACAAGCAACCACATATGCACTGCCTAGTGCTATCGGGTCCTGCTCTGGCCGCGCCTGTGTCTCCAGCCGCCCCTGCCCACCCGTTGGGGGTCTGCCTCCTCCCCTCGTCCAACGCCAGCTCCCTTCACGATGTCTCTGCGCCAGTTGTCCCAACACCCTTCCTCGCTTACGTTCTCAGACCGCGACGAGCTCCTTCAGACGTGGGTATCCCTATCATCACCCAACAGCATTGACTTTCGCATTGTCACCGCCTATATATGTAAAGGTGTAATAATGACCACACACAACAGATGCTTCCAAGATTTGCCACCAGAGCTGATACGGGAAACGAATTCCTATCTCTACACTGGACTGGGGGACAGAGCAATCAGTAAAAAGTTTGCCAGACTGAAGAACGGTCAGGAAGTTTGTTTCTATGACAGATGCTACCAATCAACCACCGCAATCTCCACATGCCAGTGAAATTGATTTGGGTCGCTGGTCTGGAATCGCGTGGATGTGGTCTTAGCTTGGCGCACTGTGTCTGTCCCGGCGGCCCAGGAAAAGGCCCAGGGCCATTGAGTCCTGAGCTCTATGACAGCCAGGCCAATGGGAGTGCGGGTTCAGTTTTGGGCGACTGAGTGGACCCCAATTGAACAATGTGCAGGGCAGAAGGACGAGATCCAACGGCTGATGTACCACAAAAGGCATGGCATGTCTTCATTTATAAAGGGAGGGCTGCTGAAGAGAGTGGGGGAAGAGCAGGGGCAGACTGCGTATTTTGCGAGTGTAACCCTCGCTGCATGTTGCGCATGATAAGTTTACTTTGCAGAGCAGTCACCACGAGTATTGTGTGGTGTGACAAAGCACTCTGCCCTACACATTGGCACACTGCCAACATCCTTAATCCACGTACAATGTACAATATTTGGGCTGGAGACAATGCACATGGCCCCCTCCACGAACATGCCAGACACCCCAAACAGCCAGTCCGGTGTGTGCAGCCTCGTCTCATCTTCCTTGTGGCATTCTGAGGTGCCACCTGCCCAATTGTCCCATACATACATTTTGGACATTGTACAATGTACAATGCACGACCCCACCCAACTACGCTGTTGACCCAACCCACCACAAAAACGTATACAAAAAGGGCATTGGTAAGGGGGCAAACTGTCAAACGGGTTGGCCTGCATGGCCGCTGCACAATCCATCTGCTATTGTAATATGTGGAGGGCTCGCACCCCCCCCCCCCCACCAAACAAATCTGCTGCAACACAACGCCACACATGCACACACCCCTAAACAACTCCCTCCACTTGATGCATGGACAAGCAGCCCGGCCATCCATTCCCAAAAAAGCAACACAAACCGGCGCACTCACTCAGCCTTTATGGCACAGCCCCCCCCCTCCCCGGAGCGTGTCGAGACCATAGGGGACCTGTTTTCAGTTCAATGGGTTCCTTCACACATAGAAATGTCCGGAAACAACTGAACTGAAAAATGCTGACTCGGCCATCCGGGGGGTGTCGCATACAAGGACCGCCCCCCCACCCCGCGTCCGGCATATTCCATATTCCACATTCCATATTGAATGGAGGACGAAGGCGCAGGGGGAGCAGCAAGCCTGACTGGAGGCCCCGGGTTTGATGGAAATGGACTCACTTTCGGCACGCATCACCTCAGACCCGTCAGGGGATGGCGCAGGGGAGGGGAAATGGTGAGAACACCACACGAAGCGATTATTTCTCCTTGTCCGAGCCGCTTAGCCCCAGCTCTCGTGACAGTACGGAGAGATCAGGGCAGGACCAGGTCCTGCCTCAGTGTCAGGGCATGAGGGGGATACAGTGAGTGGGCATGGCGCTTCGCAGCGTGTCCCCATGTTGCGTAAGTCCTTTGGGATGGCGGTGGGGCTGTTGAAGGCCTCTGCGCCCTGCTGCTGTCATGATGGCGACCATCGTACTCGATGCCCTTGCGATGGCATGGTAAGGCATGCAAGAACTCTGGTGGTGGTTCAATACCAATTGTGTCGTGCAGAGCCCAGTACAATGCCTCATTTACGGGGATTGTACACCGGTCTGCCAGCAAGGGTGAACACCCCCGTCCGTGCCTGACGGCTGTATGTGTTGCCAAACTCCTACCGTACTTGCCTTGCTTTGTACAACCTGATTGCTGTCTTTCAAACCAAAGGTATTGAGGGGTTCAGCAGAAGCTACGATGGTGGGTGTGTGAGAGGTGACAGGCTGGTGTGCCCCTTATGAGCAACAACGGGGTGGTGTGCCACACTGCGACGCTCTCTCTCGGGCTCGCTGGTCGTGGCACACACACAGTGCTTGTCTTCTCCAAATGCTGGGTCGTCGAATGCCCTCACTGTGCAGAGGAAAGCCTGCGCAAACTTTTTTTGGAAAAAGCGGTACTGCGGCACGTCCGCCAATTCAACAACAGAGCACGTGCCGGGTTTGAATCTCCGAACATAAAACACCGTGCCCTTGCACTGACATTCAGTGCCTTCAAGACAGTAAGTTGGGGATGGGGACGCTTGTTTTTGAGGGAGAAAGCTCCGCCACGGGCCGTACCTATCCCCGACTCGGAGGTACTCAGGTGTATCCGGCGCTGGGCATGGGGAGAGAGCTCCGCCACAGGCCGTCCCTTTCCCCCACCTCGGAGGGACTCGGGTGTATTCGGCGCTGGGCACGGGGAAAAGGGCACCGCCACGGGCCGCCCCTAGAGGTTCTGTGACAATGGCGTCACAGGAAGTTCGATTGAATCCAATATTCACTGCGGTGGTGTACTCTTTGAACTCGTCCTGCACCACCTGAACAGCGGCTGGAGGCAATGACAGGTCAGTGGCCAGACGTCGACGCACCGATACCCATTCCTCAAACATCCACTGCAACACGGCAAATTGGCGCTTGTGCAGCTGGTCGACGTCTCTGGGCAGTTTGGACACAATGGGAATGGCTGCCTCCCACGAATCAACGATAATCCACGGGGGGTGAGAATGAAAATGATAAAAGGCTGAGGAAATTCGATCGTATCGGGAGGCAGTAATGGGGATGCTGCCATGTAATGAGGCCTCATAGGCACGATAGCTTCCAACCTCTTCCATCCTCGAGGGGCTAAAGTAAAATAGGCTGCCAGAAGGCGGGCTGACACTTCCTCCTGGGTCAGTCTGAGTTGTGAATAGGCATGTGGTTTTACGCCGCACATCGCATTCAGGGCAGCCTCCCGTTGGCCATGATCCTGACCGAGAGTACCACTGAAATACCAGACAGTACTTCGGCATCGCCCAACATCTTGCATGGAGGACTTCAGCATCGGGACGAGAGGCGCAGGGAGTGTCTGGCTCCAAAAAATTGGGATTATTTTGAGCAGGCCATAGGGAAGGCGTGCGTACTCATTGACGTACTCATTGTAACAGCCATAGTTTCTGTAGACGGCTCTGAAATGTTCATACAACTTAATGAAGGGCGCGTTGTTGCACTGTTCATCAGCCATGTGAAAGAGGATACTGGCATTGTAGCACCTCATTTCACGTTTCAAATATGCTACTGAGTTCGTTTCATACCTGGAGGACATAGCAAGGATTTCGTAACTTCCACAGGGAGCCTTGTCACCCTTGTTTCCCCGGTACCTCCTCAGCCGGTGGGAGCCAAAAGCCAGCATCTGCTCAAACTGGTCAACCTCATAGTCAAACGGCTAGTTGTTGTCCACCATTGTAATTTGATCACCATAAGGCACCACCATTGTAAATTCGTCACTAGCCAATATGTTGCATAAGCCGGATGGAAGATGCAATAACAAAAACAAGCAGCACGTCTTGACGAAAACCATAGCAGTGTGCCAGATTGGGGGCGCCATTCCAAATCACAGTGACATCAATACTAACAAAAAAGGGAGTGGAAAAGTATGGGAGCGGAAAAGTCAGTGCGGTCGCTCAACGGAACACGTAAACATGAGTGCAAATCAACCATGGTGGCCTGAAGTTCTGGTTTCTTCGTTGTGCTGGCGGGTTTGTGTTGCTGCTACAGTTCAACTTCAAGTGGCCAAGCTGTCAAAGCCAGTAACAGTGCAGTGTGTGCGTCTTCATATTGCTCCCTCTTGCGCTTGGACCTTGAAATTTGCCGCCCCCGACGCTTGCCCCCCCCCCCCCCACACACACACAACACACACACACACACACAACCACACACACACACCCCTCTTTAATTGATCAACGCCGTGGTCAGGTCACACAAGCATGGCAAATCAACGTTGTCCGACCTCTGTGTTTGGTGCACAAACCCTTCAATCCATAACACAACAAACAGGCGTTCGAACAAGCCTAAAGGGAACCATGTTTGGGATTGAAAGTAAATTCTTCACCCGCCCACAAGCCCACTCCTCAGTGTCAGTTGCTGATGTGATGAATCAGGCTATTGCACAAGAAACATGCAGCAAATCAAAAACACATTGACATAGCCTGAAGAGCAGGTGCAACGAAAACTTGCATATCCCTTGAGGCACGGCTATCCCAACCCCAAAGACTGGCCCACCGTAGTGGACCTCCCCTGGGTCCGGGTGATCAGTTCTCATATGGGCTTTCGTACTCCGCAGGAAGCAATGTGAATGCCAGTTTCCAGGTGTGTGGAGTGTAATGCACCTGCCTGTGTCAAGCACACTAGGCATAAGCCTAACCCCATTGTGCCATATATGCCTCGGTTCATAGCACTCATGCAATGCATGCATGCTGTGACCTAATATGTATGCAACACTGTGGTCACAGTCTGGTGCTATTGTGTTTTGCATGGGTCGGCTCAGGATGACAACAATGAACTGTCATGGGCATGCCCTCTGCGTGAGCTTGCTATGTACAATTCCCTCCCACCAGCATGGTTCATACTTCTTATGTCTCAATTTGTGTACGATGTTCTTGCAATTAATGAGGGTGTCATGCAGTGTGGCAGCATAATAAGAAGCATTATGCATAATGCAAGAAGAAGCATTTGATGATCATGTTAGGGCCCATCCCTTGCAACACTGACTGGCAATTGATTGAGTGGTAATCAACCAAGCGAATGATTATTTGCTCTTTATGTGTGGTTGGTGGTTGCGATGTTTCCACTGAATCTTGATGTGCGCATACTGCGGTGGCAGTGTGATGATTGACCCCATTGTAGTCAAGGACTTTCCCTCCTCTTCACAAAAAAACGTCGGGTTGTAGATGTCCTTAAAGGAATTGTTCGGGTCGTGTTCGGGTCGTGACAACATAGTGGGTTTCTGTTGACAAAGTGACGCGCCCGCATCCAACCTGTTGCAGAAGGACAAGAGCTAGGGCATCGGGCTTTCAATTAGGCGTCATGATGCTGCCAGTGCAGTGTGTGGGGCGCGCTTGCCACACCTCAGTGTCCACACCATGCAACCTCATCACATTTTTGGTAAGTGGTGCGATGCGCTTAGCACCCATAGGTTTATAGGATGGAGATAGCGACCAAAACAGTGCCTGTGCTTCACTCGTGCCTTTGGGCAACAAAGGCGTAGTAAGATCCGCATAGAATAACAACAAGTGCCACGGGCTCGTATCCGGTTCTAAAGCAAGGACAACACTTGCTCCCACCGGTGCTCTGTCCATCCCTTGCGGGTAGCCAATATATAGTCCTTGCCATTTACCTGGGAAACAGAACGACGAGCGTGCTCCAAGTCCATAGATCGAAACAACTGGAAAAAGCGCCAGACAATTAGCAACCTATCGCGCACCTGGCCACAATCGACCTGTTCCAGTTACCCGGAGGACGATTGCGGTTCTCATCTGCTCCACTGCAAAAAGTGCATGTCATGAGACATTCTTTCGTATGCTTTGACATTAAGTTTTGTGTATGGTGGTAGAAATGGGGAGAGAGGCTGCACCGTCACTTGGCAATCATCCCAGTGGGCATGGGGGGGGGGGGGGTTGGATCGTCCCTTTTTGAACAGGGAAAGACAGGCGGCGGGGAGTACAATTTAGCTACGAACAGTGTGGCAATCCACTCAAAATGACTACTTGGCCACTTCATAGGCTAGCCTTTCATTTCATAGGCATTAGCCTTAGACTCAAAAAAAGGAGGGGAGGGGAACCATGACAACTGCAGGATTGTGGAGATTGTTGGGTGACTCTAGCTTAGGCAATCGTGGTAAGTGCACATCTTAGAGAAATGCTTTTTGGGTGATGCTTTGGCCGAGTAAATCCAGAATGAAAAGCCTTTGACTACCCGGTACCCATTAAAACGAGGAATGGGTGCACCACCATCATACGCTTTTTCTTTTGTTCCTCTTTGTTCTTGCACACATTTGAGACGTCATCAACGTTCATCATCCCATGGGGCCAATGGGATGCCCACAACGCACTTGTTCAATAATGTCCTAGTCATCTCAATAGCGATCCCACGCCTCATCAAAACCATTTGATGACCCTGGTAACCTATGTAGTGGTAGCCCCGTTGAGTCCTTGATACGAGTAGCCTCGTGTCCTATACAGAATGAGAGGATGGCTGTCCTACTATTGGGTGTCCCTAGGCTTTTGCTAATCACCTGTCCCGCCGCCGGAAATTTACAAAAAAAAAAAGTCTTTTTAGTTCGGCCCGTTTGCCTCCTTGAATTTGTGCTTTTTGTTTTTTTGTGTTTTTCCAAGAGTGCATCCCCTTTTCCCTACTGTTGAACATGTAACTGCTACACTTTTCCGACATTTTCATTCCCTTAGCATCTTTGCACCGCGCATCATCGAATTGAGTAGGATCATTTGCTCACCCTTAGGTGAGGAATTGCAATTAAGCAGATGCATCAAATACCTGTAAAGGGTTGCCAACAACATTGAGCGGGGAAGGGCAGTTTACGTGAGCGAGTGTAGGACGGAGTGATGGTTTTGCTTACCGATGAGGATCTTTGAGCGGGGCAGCAAGTCGAATACACAGTTGCAACAATGACAAAGAAATCAAATCCCATGAACAGCATAAAGACGTATTCGTGGTAGCTACAGATTCGAAGACATTAAAAAGACGAAACAAGCATCCCGTGCTCGATCTGCTATCTCTGTGCGCTGCTCTGTCCTGTAACACTAACCCCCTCCGAAACCTTGGACAATCCTCGCCAAGAACCCAACACATGGTGGGCGGGGCCAATAGAAATCTGCACACACATCAATGCATACACACAGCTTCGGCAATGTGATGCCATATGTGGGCATTGGCTCTCAACTACCGTGCCGGTATCAGCACTTCGCTCTCCAAACAGGCTTGCGGCGCTACTTACCCAAGGGTTGGGGCAGTTCAGAGAGTGTGTAGGAGGACACCCGAAGACAAAAAACAAGGAAAACTTGGTGGTTTGGTCCCCCACATTGAAGGGGACACCTTAATTGCATGGGATACAAAGAAAGACAGAATACACAACAGGACACCAACTGAAAATGGGCGGAACATGTGCTTGCGGAAGGGGGGCAACACACGTGCAAAACGGTGTATGGCATACCCACGGCTGCCTGATTGTGTACTGCACGGCTGGATCACCAAACTGCCTCAAGCGTTGGGCCCACAGAACCGGGTCGGTAACAACAATCTGAAAAATGGGGCAAAAAGCCCCAAAACATCCAAAAGCCCCCCGCGCAGCCAACCCCCCCCCCCCCGCCTTGTAAAAGCTATGCAAAAGTCCCAAATCAATACGGTCCCTACGCCTACTGCAGCTTGGACAAGGCCGTAGACACCCAGGTTCAAAAAGACAAGATTGCATGGTGAGCAAGAAAGGGGCATATATCCCCAGAATCAGCGCTCTGTGGGTTCAAGTGGGCAAGCACTCACAACAAATGTGTCCATGACCCTATGTGACTGGTAAAATTCTATTGCCTTCGGCAGTGCACCTGGAAGAGAGGTTGACAGTCAGCCAATCAGTCCCTGAGCTAGCAAGCAGGCAGTCAGACAGATACACACAGTTTGGGTTTTTTGTCAGTGGCAGATGCGGGCCCAAGCAGCAGGGAGGCCATACACCACAATGCAGGGAACAGTCGAGTGGTAATTCAGCCGAAGGTCATTCGCATGGTCGGCGGTTCGAATCCCACTTTGCGCACTTTGGCGCCGCCGCCGGCGGCGGCGCCAAAAATCGTCACAGCAGGATTCGAACCCAGGTATGCGCAGCTGGTCTGGACTGCGTTACCATTGGGCCGCTGGCCGTGTTAACAGTACAGTGCGTCCCCACTGCTTGTAG
>CAXIWF010001376.1:0-27653 GCA_964036045.1 Eutreptiella sp. 'Long Island Sound 2002' | reverse complement strand
GTCTCCGGTGTATCGGACACCCGAAGTCCCGGACAGCGCATTCGCGTGGTTAGTGTTGGGAGCAATGTTGGAAGTTCAAGCCCAGCAGGGAACATGGGAAATGATGGGAGTAGTGATAGTTTGACTATACCCAGCAACAGCAGAGATCGAGGCGGAATAGCAGTATTGCCCTGAGCCAAACCATGGCACAGAAGATATTATATCGGCGACGTCCGGTGAACATGGCGATGCTGTCTGACCTGCAGACACTGCGTGAGCGTGAGAAGGCAGAGGTACTGGCTCTGAACCTGGACAAGGCAACGCCGAAAGAGATTGGGCGCAGACTGCTCTTCCTGTTCCAGAGTGATCTACTGCAGGGCCTACGTGGCGCCATATTGGAGTCCAAGGCTCGAAGGGATTTCGACAAACCTGGGCATGTGCCCGGCTGGCAGAAGATAGTGGGCTGGGTCTTCTTAGCAGTTACCCTGGATGCTGCGATGCTGCTCTACATAATGCTGTTCGCCTTTTCCCAGAGGCGCAGCCACCAGTCCGCCTGGTTCCTCTCATTCCTGCTCTGGTTTTGCCTGGAGATGTTTCTCATCAGCTCCGCCGCAGTTATCTTCACTCATATTGTGCTGCCACACCTGATCATGAGGGACGTGTCGAAGCTCAAAGAACGACTGGTGGCAGATGTCCGCAAATTCCACAGTAACTTGAAGCGGGGATTCTCTTTGTTTCTCTGCTAGTGATTGCGAGCGTGATGCTGGCAATGAGACTGGTTCTCGGCTTGATGCTGATTCTGATGCTATTACTGGTTTCACTGGTGTTGGTGCTGGTGCTGGTGCTGACAGCGCTGGTGCTGGGCTGTTGCAAGGCCGGCGCAGCATGGCGAATGACACCGAGGCTGGGGAGAGCCAAAAATTCAACGCCGCGTCGTATCTGTACATCTCGCAGCGGGTGACACGGCACTGCCCGGACATCCTGGAGAGCCAGATCGTGCTGCAGTACTCCACGCCGTGGCCGCGGCAGTCCTACCAGTACGAGCGCAACCGAGTCAGCTCCTACAACAGAGGCTTCTCTTTCGTGCGCCCCTTCTCCACTTTCTTCTTCTTCTTCTTCTACTACATGGCCTACTACGTTATCTACATCCCCAACTCACTGCAGGATATATTCGTGAAGGAACTGGCTGGCTTCATCGTCGGTGGCGTGCTCTTTATCCACTACACTCTGTGGGGTGTACACCCTGCATTGTCATTCGTCCCGCTCTAAGTTTTGCCATCCTTGCTCACTTCCTAGTGGTTTCTAGTGGCTCAGAGAAGTGCCGCAAGGAAGGCCGCTTGAAAGAGCGAGAGCAAGAGTGTGAGCGTGTGCGCCGGGCCGGGCCTCGGCTGAGACGATAATTACCCAACTCTACGTATACGGACATCACTGTCGGAATGTTGCCGGGAGTTGCAGGCGGCGGTGGCGGCGGCGGTGGCGGTGGCGGTGGTGGTGGCGGTGGTGGTGGCGGTGGTGGTGGCGGTGGTGGTGGCGGTGGTGGTGGCGGTGGTGGTGGCGGTGGTGGTGACAATGATGATGGTGATAATCACTATGATGGCGATCACCGTTATGATGAGAAGGACAATGATGATGTTATTCTTAATAATGTCCATGGGAGTGAACCCGACCATGCAAGTGAAAGTGATGGTGAGAGTAAGAGTTGCGAGGCTCAGCCCCATCAGCGGCATGTAGCACATCACACCGCTTCCCTCATGGTCAGTACAACTCCACAGACATTGGTGTCACCTCAGCAGCGCCTCACCACCACTGGCAGTGTCCAGGAGGTCCAGGAGGTGGGAAGCTGCACTCCTGAGGGTGTGGATGATGACTTGGTCTGCGTCGATTACTCTGAGCTGACCCCGAGCAGGTCTTCAGAGCTGACTCCGCATTTTACACTTGGTCGGATCAACAGGATAAGCTCTCTTCACAAGAACTCATTCTTCTCCAGTCGTTCGAGCATGTACGGAAGTGAGGGCAGTGGTCCAGAAGCCCCCGTTTTCCCTGCTGCAACAAGCCCCTAAATTAGTGAGGCTGCGATTTTAAATATATTGATAAAGTGTCCGGATAAAGTACCCGGTATTTGCTTATGATAGCTTTCCTTCCAAGTTCTGCGCCAACAGCTATTTGGCAATGAGTATCACGATGATGTGACCGACCGTGTTGGTATCAATATGAGCATTTCCTACGCTTACTCCTGTTCCTATTACTGCTACTAGCAGTACTAGTAGCAGTAATACGTACGTACGAGTACTCGGACTCGGACTACCCCTGCTTCTGCTACCATAATAATGCTATTCGACCGGATGCTGCTGGGATACGGTTGAAGTCAACAATTTCGTTCGTGAAGCGGTTGATCTATCCTTTATTTGATGCACACATGCTGATTAAAAAAGGACTGTTCGCTTGTTCATATTGTACTACAAGTATCTTATCATACCACATTTCTCAGTTTTAAGTGCTAAAACAATTCTGTTTGGTACAAGTTTTGATCTGGGAGAGCTTTTACTACCCCATAAGCGTAGAAGTTTCTGCTTTACTTATCAAAGTTACAGATGGGAAAAAATAGGGGAAGAATATAGAAACCTCGGTGGGTATCTAATATTTAGCCCAGTACTGTTCAAGGCATTGAAGTTTGGAGAGTGTAGTGCATAAAATCATATTATGATATATCATCATTAAGAATCCTCATGATAGTAAAGTGCTCTCAGTGGCAGGCAACCTGCAGCATTGCATCATGCAATTCATGCACACGTGTGTGTACTACAGAATGTGTTGTACAGTGTGCTGGTACTAATATACATGCAACAATATAACAGCCTGAGGAGCACTATCAAGAACTGATCAACAGGCACAAGATACTGTACTTCAAACCACTTTGTACCCAGCAGCAGCTAGGCGAGCAGCAAGGTATGCAATGTGATCAGGCCCCACTTCGCAACAGCCCCCCACGATAGTAGCACCCTGCTCTACCCAGCGCAATACAAAATCGGCATACTTCTCAGGAGTAAGGTCAACGCGTGTTTCCAAACTGTCAACTGTAGGTGAGTCTTTCAGAAAGTCCACCGAGATCTCCGTGAATCCGTTAGCATACGCTCCATAAGGAAGGCCGAACTCTTTGAGAGTACACAGCCCGTCTTCAATGACTTCTGGGCGAGAACAGTTAATGAGTATAGCCTGCAGATTGTGGCCGTTGAGCATAGGGGCCAGCTCTGTCAGGGGTTCACCGGAGCGCAGTTTAGTACCATCATGGTCACTTAATGTGACAGCCATCCAAACTGGCTTTTCTGATTTATCAGTTGCGGATAAGGCACCATCGGCTTGTTCCACCGAGCTCATACTTTCAATCAGCAGCATGTCTACCCTCATGGATAGTGCTGCCACGATGCTTTCATACCTGGTTATCGCTTCGGCGACAGGTGGGCATAAATCGGGACGAAATGATGCGACAAGTGGACCAATCGATCCAGCGACACGGCCTTGTCCATGAAAATCTCGTGCATTGCAAGCAGCCTCCATTGCAACATTCCATAGGGCTTCAATATTGTATTTTCTGTCGGCTTGCTTAAAGCGATCAGCGTTGACTGCATAGGTGTTAGTTGTGGCGATGGTAGCACCTGCAGTAAAATAATCGGCGTGAAGCTCGCGAACCAACCCAGGACTATCAATCATCACTTGTGTCGACCAGAGTGCAGTTGGTTGGTCCCTTGCTCTTTTCACCAATTCTTGGCCGATTGAGCCATCAAGCAAAGTGATATCAACTTTGGTTTGTGGAATTTTGCCCAGGTTGGTTTCGAATTGTTTAGTCAGAATTTTGGCCATCTTTAATCAACATTGATACGATATTACCTTCCGCACAAGGTTTTCCATTGAGATAACTTTACGATCATTCTTTGACTGAAAGTTAAATTATCCGTTCGAAGTAAATTTGCTCGCTGTCAGCGAGTGCATGCCAACATCAGCTGCGCGCACATGGGACAATGGTATGAATTTACTTCAACTTGAATGCTGGAAGTTCAAGTCGAATTTCAGGAAATGCAACTTGAACTTCCAGCATTCAAGTTGAAGTAAATTGATGCCATTGTGCCACGTGCACAGGGGCGAGTTCGATGTTGCGAGCGCGCGCAGTGAGAAGCCTGACAGGTCTTCTGCCTCTACCCCCACCCTCCACACAGCGCTTGCAAGAGCATCGTGGTGTCCATGCACACTCTCAGAGTGAAATTTACAATTTCTGAGTGTGCCTTGACACCGCCACATCACACAGGCAATAACTTCAACTGTTGAAGTTACTGCCTGCTGCTACAGGATACATGGGAAACAAACCAAGTAACCTACAGTAGGTTTAACATCTCAGCAACAGCGATAAATAATTCTTGAGCGTGTACTCAATTAAATTAAAAAAAAACAAATATGCATAAGGTAATTTTCATATTCAGAGAGCGGCATTTAGCAAGAGCTGGCTGTAAGAAAAGCCGACGTAATTTACTGTGTGAAAAGGAGCCTTGAATTCAGCAGTCGATTTCTGCTGCCACCAGCAAGCTTCGAGAAGGGAATTGATTCATCATGCCCCTCACAGGTCGAATGGGCGTGCAGCCCAGTGCAAGTAAAAGTACCAGTATCAGTACAACGGTAAACCGTACGTACTGCAGTAATAGTCTTCCGATCACACGGCACACACGGGGGCGACCCGATAAAGAAAAAACACCGACCGCCGCAATATAATTTACCAGTATGTGACATTGTCTGAAGTACTAATAAATGCAGTCGTGGTGAAACTCATTTGGCGTGTACATAAACTTATCATGAAAATACACCAATTTTATGGGCAATAGGTTGGCGACATAGTGGACACGCTGAGAGCTCCTGGTGCTCAGAACAGTTTTCGCACAGAGGTGCCGACAGGGGAGCAGTACGACAGTTTTCTCGTTTTCTTGGCAGATGACACACAAGCGCTGCTCATGCTGGCTGCCAATCTGTTCCTTGATCAACGCAGCCTGTACCAATAATAAAATAAGACAGATTTCAGAGCAATATATTGTCATAATTATCATTATCATTATCAGTATAACCATCAATATTACCATCAGTATTACCATCAGCATTGTTATAATTGATGTCAATCCCATCTTCCCGTTTATCAGCACCAGTATAATAATCAATGTTGGAGACAGGTATTATCATAGGCTCACAGCAGCATGAAAAGACAAGAAACTACTGCGTAGAATTCCCATTTCAAACCTTTTGCTAAGACATGTGTAACATGCAATATGATGTATTTACTACGATATCTGCCACTACGCACGCACTCATGGTTATATATACCTTCTTAGCCTCAATATTCGCGAGACCGGTCTTAAGTCTTTTCTCAATTGCCTCACACTCGTCGATTGTTATACTTTCCAACGCCTGTGTGGCATGTGACAGGAGGTCGAAAGGTCAAATACATTGGACAGGTCTAAAGCATTTGGTCACGTGCAGAGGGGTAGGCCAAGAGCATTTGTTGCGATAAGATAACAGAGCATTTTTGGTTATTCTTTTGTTGCAACTATACATATTTACTATCAAAGCTATTAGAAAGTATCACTATAAACTACCAGGTATAAGTGAAACAGCGAAACAGCGAGTCGGTGACGGTGACTAGCAAGCATAAGTGAATTTACGCCAGAATGTATTTGAGCCTCTTTCTCACCTGAGGTTCTCCGCAGTATCTAGCAAGTCGAAACTCTGCTGCTGAGGTCTCTCCCTCTGCATCAGTGAGCTGCTGCGTCATGCTTGCGAACTCCTGCAGCAGCTGCGTGTTCTGGTCTTTGAATACTTCCAACTGTATATCACACACAAATACCGGGTATAATAATGTCGGGGTTTTGAAAAAAACACCACACATGATATTTATTCAAGCATTCAACACTATAAAGGGTAAAACTCAATAATCAAGTCAACACTGTAAAGGGTAAAACTCAATAATCAAGTCAACAGCGGGGATAATGGAGAACTCAATAATCAAGTCAACAGCGGCGATAATGGAGAACAAAAAGCGAATAAGCCAAAAAAGTTTTGATAAAGTGCCAGACAATAAAATCTAATCAAATAAAAACCCGGGTAATAATCATTTATACTTAAATCAAGGCACCTTCTGTTCGAGGGTTTTGCGCGCAGATCGCTCTGCGTCCAGGAGCTTTTTCAAAGCAGCCATGGCTGCTTCATCGGCCTTTTCACTGCCATCGGTATCAACTCCTCGACTACCCGCATGACCGCTCCTACTGCCCATGATTGAATACCCAAAAGTACTGATAGGGGCCCCATTAGAAACGGTGCTGCTCGTTTTCAAAGGTGGTGGTTCGCCCCCGCCCCCTGCTGACCACCCCTCATACCCCTGCTCTTGCGCGTTGAAATCCTTCTCATGGTAATGGTCTTGCGCCAATTTTTGTCGTTGCTGCTGCAGTTTATTATCCCATGCGATTGCCAATTGTTCCTCAACACTCAGTTCCTGCTGTCCGTCCGCTGCGGCGGCAGAGCCCTTGGAATCTACGAGTAAAGGATCGTCAGAGTCCACCACGCCGTACTGGTCCGAGGCTTCCCCGATGAGGCGGTTTAGGGCACTCTTCTTGCGGGAAGCAGGCACCGTGGAGGTGGAGGTAGATGAGGGGGCATTTCCTGCTACTGCTGTAGCAGTCGATGAGGCGGATGCTGGAGGTGCTGCGAACGGAACAGGGGTTGCGGCACTCCCTGTTGCCGTTGGAGCAGAGCTAGCCACCTCATTACCAGCGGCAGCACGGGTCGCATTAGTACTGTTGATAAGTGCAATAGTGCGGTCTGAGGAGGGGCCTGCTGGTAAACCTAACCCACCCCTATGACGCATAAGCATGGCATATATGCTTTCATAGCCTTTCGAGCGCGCGATGTCTAATGCGGTTTGGCCATCACGAGTCCTAAGTGAAGTAGATACATTGGCGTTCAGCAGTACATTCACAGAGGCAGCATCCCCCCGACGAGTGCATACATGCAAGGGGGTGTAATTCTCCCGACCGCCAATACTAGCATCCGCACCATGTGCTAGTAAAAGTTCTATAGTTTCCAAATGACCCCTTTTACACGCTGCGAGTAGAGGTGTATCGCCATCCGCATTCTTCCAATTTATATTCGCCCCCAGTTCAATGAGTGACTGACAGTCTTGAGCATTTCCACCCTGTGCAGCTGCGAACAGAAACGATTCCTGAGGATAGGGAGGGTAAAAATAAAAAGGGGGGAAATTTTTAAAAAACTACAAACAAGGCACATAGGTGTGTAATTAAACTTGTGGGAAAAAAATAATATGCTGGGCAAAAATAACTTAGTTCATGGTAATAATTAAACCTTAAGACGATCCAAGCTTTCAGTAAAAAGTGCTTCGCTCATTACTATAGGTTAGGAATGAAGCACAAACATTTTCAAATCAAAATTTCAGATAAGGGCGCTAAGTTCAGTCAGATGATTCTAACTGAGCGATAAATTTATAACTTCCAACTTCAGCCAGCTTCAGGTAGCAGAGAGAAGATGACACCGAGCTTCAGGTAGCAGAGAGAAGATGACACAGAACACGTTGTATGCACCGCTTACAGCTTGTTACCACAAAAGTATTTGATGGAGTGCAAATTTTACTACAGTACGATAGCAATTTAGTTGGTGTTGGGAAAGATGCACATACTGTAATATCCTGGAACCGACCGTTTATTCGGTTTCCTGGGTTTATCAATTTTTCCGGAGTGGACTGAAAGGGATCCCAGCAGGAATCCCAGAATCATCATTATGTTTGTTATTCATTCCTCATGATATAAATTTACCACAACATTTAACTTTTAGAGCTTGTTAGGTTATCCTTATATTGGTGATGATGTAGAGTCTATCAACAGTAGTGGGAGGACAACTGCTGTAGATGGTGTTAAGAGAAGAAACCGCTACCGTTGTCCGTTCGTCCCATCTGGTTGGAATTGCTCTGATGATAGATACACTCCCAGCCGACCCAGTGGTAATGCAAAGTACGGAATTCGCTATATCCATGAGGGTAGCTTCGTATATATCGAGGGGGGTGCCCAACTGATGCAACTGCTGTTGCACTGGGTGTATGAAAGCACGGATGAGGGCATGCATACTACGGTTAGAGTGTGGCGAGTAGGAAAGAATAGTGTAAAGGGCGCCTCACAATCTCCCTCGATCATCGGATGGGTCGTGGATCTGCCCACCACTAACTTGACGATGATGCTCCGATGGGTGAGAGAAGCGACTTCAATAGCGACAGGAGCATCGGCATTGCAGGAGGAACGGCAATGGCTATTTAAAGGCTCAGCTGAACCCGATGTGATTGTACTGGAAAGCATAGCTCCTGGCGGTGGTAGTACCAGTGCTGCCGAAAGGGTTTCACTGGCTTTAAGATACCAAGTTCTGAAAGTGGAGTACCCTGGAGCACGCATAGTCATGGGCCCAACTATGTCATTCAACAGCACTCCTGCATTAAATGATGTCGAGGATGGCAGTGGAGTTAAGGAAGCAACAGTAGCTGCTACAGTGGGGCAGGTACAGTGCCAAACAGGGCCGCTGTTGCGTGCTGTGGAAGTCTTAGCGACAGAGGTCATAGATGCGTCACATCGCGAACGATCCGCCTATGTAATCAGCAGAAGCAGCAATAATGGAAACAATGCCAGAAGTAACAGCAGTTGTGGCAGCAGGGACAGTGCTGGTAGCCTAGAGGTGCAGCTGCGTCCTGCGTCACGGATGCTTCTTGGCACCACGGGAAGCACCGCAGGGATAAGTAGTAGCGATACAACTATGCATCAGGATTGCCTTCCGAGTGGAGTAGAGCGACTGTCGCACATGGGGATTCGGTGGCGGCTTGACTCGGGCAGTTTGGCGTGCGTGGAGACAGTACTGATAGATATGTTCGGGATTGCTGAGTACATAGTCGGTCGGCACGACGTGGCACACCACATCTATGATATGCGCACTGAATTTGAAGATGCTCATAGGAAGAAAGTAATTCCCGTCAGATTTTTTTCCCATCGAGATTCGGTAAGTTGTTCCCATCAAGAATTTGGTCTCAAATTATTGCTTTCCTATAAAAGTGGTCTTGTAGAACTTCATATATATAGTTTGCCTTTATTAATCATCGCTCTTCTCCCCCGCTGTACTAAATTACATCAACTTTTCCCCCGCATTGAGACTCTCACTCATCACTTCCAAAATAAAAATTCCCAATTTAGGTTGTAATTTTGGAAGGAAACTCCCATGTTGAAGAGCTCATTTCATATTGAGTGTGTGAGTCTGATGCTTGGTCAGTGCGTTTATTATTTGGACCAAGTATATTTGCACGGGTTCGACGGATTCAGTCTGATGGCTCCGTCACAATCGCTAGATTGCTGCTGCTAATGAACGACCCTGATCTTAACCACTCTCCAGAGCATACTGTAGATCTGCTGAAGAACGCCACGTTAGCACCTCATATTATAGCACTTGGACACTTCAATCCTGGTTGGGGCGCGAGACCAGAAACACGCCAAAATATTTATGGCAAGCAATTCCCCGAAGCGAAGATGTGAGTGCTTAAATCCAAGATATTAGGGTCCGATTGCAGCGCTGATTTTACGGATTGTGGCGTGGAGAGCACGCACCAATGCTTACCAGGTCCAATCGCACGTAAGGCAGAGGATTTAGCTGCCGATATTCTGCAAACAATGCCGTTAGAGGTGTCCTCGTTTTCGCCGTGTAGTCTGAAGACCCTGAAGCAAGCTGTTAAGTTAGATTGCTATAACAAGTGAATTGTGGAAATGTTTTTCTGTATAAATAATATACATCGTTATTAAGAACTGTTGATTACAGTCACTTCTGTCATCTAGATCATTTATGACTGTAAAACTGACATATCACCATAGCAAGATACCAAAGTATGTGTTATGTTATTACTACATTTTAACTCTCTCTGCTGCTGGGATTGAAAGCGGATGCTGGGATGATAACGATTTTTAAAAATGTTTACCGGGCAATACCTGGAATACATACAGTAAAATTTTGCTGAGTAAAAGTTTTGAATTTAGTATCATAATTTACAAATTAGCATAACGAGATAAGTAGGGTTAAATAATATCATAATTAGTATAAAATAAGTAAGTTTATCATAATAAACTTACTTATTTTATACTAATTATGATATTATTTAACCCTACTTATCTCGTTCAGCATCCCGCACAAATTAGCATAACGAGATAAGTAGGGTTAAATAATATCATAATTAGTATAAAATAAGTAAGTTTATTATGATAAACGAGATAAGTAGGGTTAAATAATATCATAATTAGTATAAAATAAGTAAGTTTATTATGATAAACTTACTTATTTTATACTAATTATGATATTATTTAACCCTACTTATCTCGTTATGCTAATTTGTGCGGGATGCTGAATCCGATTGGCGCTTTTCGAACCGCAGAGCTGCTGCCTGCCGGTGTCGATTAGCTGCGTGGGCGATGGTCACACCAATAAAAATTAAAAAATGATAGACCACTCATAAAAGATAAATTGAAGATTGTACTGCAAGCATGACATCAGTCACCAATTGCTCCGCATCGCGTGCTATTGGACCAGGGAGACACTGGTGGTTATTTCCCTTCCCACAGTCTGTGAAGTCAGCACTACATCCGGGAGAAAGGGGACGGATCGGCCGTAAAACAAATTTAGTGTCGGGAAAATGCTCAGCATAGATGCTTTGACGGAAAATGGGCTTGCTGCCACCAGATGGATTGAACCAGCCCAGTACAATGACACTCGGTACCAGTGACGAACCCTCTAGCAGCTTGGCGGTTTCATCTGGGTGCTCATTAACGTCCAGGTCGTTGGACAAGAGGAGCAGTCTGGCTACCGTGACGGAGCCATCTGGCTGCACCCGCCGAACCCGTGCATACAGATCGGTGCTGGAGGTCGAGCGCACTGACCACACGTCCGCTTCGTCCGACTCGCACGCCCAGTAAGAGAATAGCTCCGCCATGTGGGAATTGCCTTCCACAACGATTATCTACATTAAATTACGATTAATGAGGGAGTCATGAGGGAGATGACGAAAGTAATTACATATTAGAATTCAATTAAGTGGTCATACCGGGGTATATTGTATACTGTACTGTATTGTATTATATTACATTGCATGGTATTGTATTGGATAGTATTGTATTGCATTGTATTGCATTGTATTGAGAGGGTGGCTGAGGGGGAGGGGGGGGGGGGAGGGGGCAGTCCATCTTTCACAGTGAATAGGGAAAACCAATTCGAACACAACGATGAAGGGAAGCACATACCGAGTCATTGGGTAGTAGATGCATTCCATACTTTTCACGGTCGAACACCGGCGTTGCCTTCAAGGTTTCTATGTAGTGATCCCCAGTACATGACCAGCGATCCTTCGCCAAGCTGCAGAATCTGTGCCCACCAGCCCTCACAGCCTCATCCACATCAGCCCAGGTCTTATTAATAGGCCTTTTAATCTTCAATAAGTGATCGTTAAATTCAGAACGCATATCGTAGATGTGGTGTGCATAATCGTGGAACTCGACCCTGTGCGTGGCTCTCCCAAACACATCTATCAGTGCTGTCTCCACGCACGCCAAACTGTCCGAGTCAAGCCGCCATCGAATCCCCATGTGCGACAGTCGCTCTACTCCACTCGGAAGACACCCGCTGGGAATTACCATATTGTTAGAAAAGGGACCATCGCCTGCCTTCTCCCTCTTCTCATTATTTTTCTCCTTCTGAATCTCATTCTGATATTCATCCTCCCCTAATGCAAGCATAATGTCAATCATTAACTGCTCCGCATCGCGTGCCATTGGACCAGGGAGACACTGGTGATTGTTGCCCTTCCCACAGTCCGTGAAGTCAGCGTTGCAGTCACGTTGCAGGGGTCTCAAAGAGCGCCGTATAAATATCGCGTCGGGAAAATGCTCAGCATAGATCCCTCTATGATATTCGTGACTAACACCACCGACTGAGTTGAACAATCCCAGGACAATGACACTCGGTACTAGCGTCGCACCCTCTAGCAGCTTCACGGTATGGTCTGGTTCCATGTCATTGGACAAGAGGAGCAGTCTGGCTACCGTGACGGAGCCATCTGGCTGCACCCGCCGAACCCGTGCATACAGATCGGTGCTGGAGGTCGAGCGCACTGACCACACGTCCGCTTCGTCCGACTCGCACGCCCAGTAAGAGAATAGCTCCGCCATGTGGGAATTGCCTTCTACAACTATCACCTAAAAGTTGATGTAATTTAGTACAGCGGGGGAGAAGAGCAATGATTAATAAAAGCAAACTATATATATGAAGTTCTACAAGACCACTTTAATAGGAAAGCAATAATTAAAGACAATGGAAAAGACAGTGGGAAGAACTTACCGAGTCATTGGGCAGCTGATGCATTCCATACTTTTCACGGTCGAACACCGGCGTTGCCTTCAAGGTTTCTATGTAGTGATCCCCAGTACATGACCAGCGATCCTTCGCCAAGCTGCAGAATCTATGCCCACCAGCCCTCACAGCCTCATCCACATCAGCCCAGGTCATACTGACGGGAATTACTTTCTTCCTATGAGCATCTTCAAATTCAGTGCGCATATCATAGATGTGGTGTGCCACGTCGTGCCGACCGACTATGTACTCAGCAATCCCGAACACATCTATCAGTGCTGTCTCCACGCACGCCAAACTGCCCGAGTCAAGCCGCCATCGAATCCCCATGTGCGACAGTCGCTCTACTCCACTCGGAAGACACCCGCTGGGAATTACCATATTGTTGGAAAAGGGACCATCGCCTGCCTTCTCCCTCTTCTCATTATTTTTCTCCTTCTGAATCTCATTCTGATATTCATCCTCCCCTAATGCAAGCATAATGTCAATCATTAACTGCTCCGCATCGCGTGCCATTGGACCAGGGAGACACTGGTGATTGTTGCCCTTCCCACAGTCCGTGAAGTCAGCGTTGCAGTCACGTTGCAGGGGTCTCAAAGAGCGCCGTATAAATATCGCGTCGGGAAAATGCTCAGCATAGATCCCTCTATGATATTCGTGACTAACACCACCGACTGAGTTGAACAATCCCAGGACAATGACACTCGGTACTAGCGTCGCACCCTCTAGCAGCTTCGCGGTATGGTCTGGTTGCTTATTCACGTCCATGTCATTGGACAAGAGGAGCAGTCTGGCTACCGTGACGGAGCCATCTGGCTGCACCCGCCGAACCCGTGCATACAGATCGGTGCTGGAGGTCGAGCGCACTGACCACACGTCCGCTTCGTCCGACTCGCACGCCCAGTAAGAGAATAGCTCCGCCATGTGGGAATTGCCTTCTACAACTATCACCTAAAAGTTGATGTAATTTAGTACAGCGGGGGAGAAGAGCAATGATTAATAAAAGCAAACTATATATATGAAGTTCTACAAGACCACTTTAATAGGAAAGCAATAATTAAAGACAATGGAAAAGACAGTGGGAAGAACTTACCGAGTCATTGGGCAGCTGATGCATTCCATACTTTTCACGGTCGAACACCGGCGTTGCCTTCAAGGTTTCTATGTAGTGATCCCCAGTACATGACCAGCGATCCTTCGCCAAGCTGCAGAATCTATGCCCACCAGCCCTCACAGCCTCATCCACATCAGCCCAGGTCATACTGACGGGAATTACTTTCTTCCTATGAGCATCTTCAAATTCAGTGCGCATATCATAGATGTGGTGTGCCACGTCGTGCCGACCGACTATGTACTCAGCAATCCCGAACATATCTATCAGTGCTGTCTCCACGCACGCCAAACTGTCCGAGTCAAGCCGCCATCGAATCCCCATGTGCGACAGTCGCTCTACTCCACTCGGAAGGCAATCCTGATGCATAGTTGTATCGCTACTACTTATCCCTGCGGTGCTTCCCGTGGTGCCAAGAAGCATCCGTGACGCAGGACGCAGCTGCACCTCTAGGCTACCAGCACTGTCCCTGCTGCTACTACTGCTGTTACTTCTGGCATTGTTTCCATTATTGCTGCTTCTGCTGATTACATAGGCGGATCGTTCGCGATGTGACGCATCTATGACCTCTGTCGCTAAGACTTCCACAGCACGCAACAGCGGCCCTGTTTGGCACTGTACCTGCCCCACTGTAGCAGCTACTGTTGCTTCCTTAACTCCACTGCCATCCTCGACATCATTTAATGCAGGAGTGCTGTTGAATGACATAGTTGGGCCCATGACTATGCGTGCTCCAGGGTACTCCACTTTCAGAACTTGGTATCTTAAAGCCAGTGAAACCCTTTCGGCAGCACTGGTACTACCACCGCCAGGAGCTATGCTTTCCAGTACAATCACATCGGGTTCAGCTGAGCCTTTAAATAGCCATTGCCGTTCCTCCTGCAATGCCGATGCTCCTGTCGCTATTGAAGTCGCTTCTCTCACCCATCGGAGCATCATCGTCAAGTTAGTGGTGGGCAGATCCACGACCCATCCGATGATCGAGGGAGATTGTGAGGCGCCCTTTACACTATTCTTTCCTACTCGCCACACTCTAACCGTAGTATGCATGCCCTCATCCGTGCTTTCATACACCCAGTGCAACAGCAGTTGCATCAGTTGGGCACCCCCCTCGATATATACGAAGCTACCTTCATGGATATAGCGAATTCCGTACTTTGCATTACCACTGGGTCGGCTGGGAGTGTATCTATCATCAGAGCAATTCCAACCAGATGGGACGAACGGACAACGGTAGCGGTTTCTCCTCTTAACACCATCTACAGCAGTTGTCCTCCCACTACTGTTGATAGACTCTACATCATCACCAATATAAGGATAATAAGCCTCAGCAGGGAAAACAGCAAGATCGAGGGTTGCTCTTTGGTAGCTGACATTGAATGCAGATACCAATGTCCTTATTAACTTGCCAGATAATGCACCATTAGGAGCAACAATCCCAGCAGGAATCGTAGAAAGCTCGCCTGATAATTTCCCAGCTTCTGAGATAAGAAATAAGAACAGAGCACATATAATAAAGCTACGATGCCCAATCTTCATTATTGATACGGAGGTCATCAATCACGAATCATACCTAAATGATGAAGTTTGATAACAACACTTCATCTCTTTCGTAAGTAAGCTTTACTACTAAATCTACCCTGCATAGCAGCTAGCTCAAATAGAATTGAGACTTGATCGAGATATATACCATCCATTCATCGTCTTTATCGGTCATGCGTTTTGGCAACTGTTACTCTCGCCGGCTTCCTTCAACGATTTTCATGAATGGGATGTTAAAGCTACTTGATGTTAAAGTACGAGTAAGCTCGCTCAAGGATATCACTCATCAGGTACCCTGCTTGGTATCCTGCTGGATACGATACGAGAAAGCGTAAGAGTAAATTTATCAATAAATTTAGCAGATCAATCCCAGAATCAACATATTATCATCATCATCATCAATGATGAATGCTTGCTGACTCAGTTTCTTCGCCGGAAGTGCTCACTTTCGTCAGCAGAAATTGGTTCTCTCATCATAAACTTTATTCCTTCCTATCTGTTGAAAACATTAATTATTTGCTGTCATTGTAATGCAAATAGTATTTGCTACTATCTTTTCGTCGCTAGTTGTATTGCTACATTTACTGACGAACGTTGCCATGATGACTACGACGACACGCTCTTCAGTTCTGATTTGGTTTCGACGCGATCTTCGGATCGTTGATAACCTCGTTCTGCACCGAGCTATAGACTGGGTAGCTTCTCATGCACCCACGCAGGGGGCATCATCAGATAAACTTTCTATCGCTCAAATCATTCCTGTGGTATGCCTGGGAGATGCTGGCACCAGAGATGAAACGCTCGCTCCTAGTAGTTTATCTCGAAAGTTTCACCTGGAATGCATCCACGATTTAGGGTCTTCTCTACAGGAGAAGTATGATCTTCCCCTTATAATCTCCAGTGGGCATCCCGAAGATGTTGTACCTGCCCTTGCTCAACAGCTTGGGGGTAAAGGGGTGATTATCTCAAGCGAGGAGGTGTGCTCGGAGGAGAAGAACATCGCACTTGCTGTTCGAAGCAACTTACCAGCTGATTGGACGATGGAGGAAGTGTGGAACTATTCCCTTTATCATCCCGATGACTTACCTTTTGACGTCCGCACCAAGCTTCCATATCCGTTCACTGCTATGCGTAATATCATCGAGCGGCGTAACCCGAATCCTGTTCCAGTACGTCGCCCCGTTGAGGCCCCGCCACGCCTTCCAAGCACACCATCACAAGCTTTTCTGGATTGGCTCTCGCAGCAAAGTTTTGCTTATCAGTGGAAGCCAGAATCAAGTAGCGGGGAAGGAACGACTCCTTCAGGAGCTGGACACACCTTTGAAGAATCGACACAACCCATTGTATGTGAAAGTGGTGTAGCCCTACGCTTTCGTGGAGGAGAGCGAGCCGCTCTACGGCAGTTAGCAGAGTTCTGTGCTGATGGGCTCTCCACGTATAAAGCTACTCGCAATGGTTCACTTGGTATTAAGTATTCCTCTAAGCTCTCCCCCTGGCTTGCGTATGGCTGCATTAGTCCCCGCACCATCCGGGAGCAAATCCGCCAGTGGGAGGAGCGTAACGGTGGTCCCACCGAGCACACCTACTGGGTTACCTTCGAGCTCATGTGGCGCGACTACATGCGCTTCCTAGGCATGATGCACGGCACCCAGCTGTTTCACGAGCGCGGTCCAGTGCAGCGACTGCCCACTGGGGTATGGTGGGACCGCGCTGACGGGAGCAATCCAGACGCGGTGCGGCGATTTGACGCCTGGAAAAGCGGGATGACAGGCGTTCCCTACATAGATGCCTTCATGCGTGAACTGGTGGCCACAGGCTTCATGTCCAATCGAGGGCGACAAAACGTGGCTAGCTTTTTAATACATGATCTACACGTCGATTGGCGCGCTGGCGCAGCATTCTTTCAGAAGCACCTAATCGACCACGACGTGACAGCGAATTGGGGCAATTGGCTGCATATGGCCGGTCTAGCAGGAGAAGGAGCCCGGGTGAACAAGTTTAACCCCGTAAAGCAAGCGTATGACTATGATCCCAAAGCGGAGCATGCTCGTGCATGGATTCACGAGTTGCGGGATGTGCCGAAGACGACGGATGTTCACGCTCCTGCTGGTACTCCGGCTATTTATCCGAGGCCCATCGTTAAGCTGAAGTCGTTTGATTCTCGGAATCGTCGTAATAATCCTGTTTCAGGGAAAAATCCGAAGGTATGTGTAGTATTACCTTTAGTATATAGAATGGCTAACCACCCGACATATAAACTGACATACCATGTAATCACCGGGGCACTTTTATTCTCTGCACAATACTATGATAGGGTGCGTCGAAGTTTTTTTGATGATGATTACGCCTCTGGTCGGAACACAAAAGATGCAGACATTGTAATAGCTACTTCTATGGTGCTACAGTAGAACCACGGAGAGCATAACAAATATATTTCTTTGAAAGATGTGGCCGTGCCAAAGTAATGCTGCCAAGATCAGTATTGGAACGTCATCATGTTATGATAGTGGGACGATGCAAAGCTTGCACGAAAGTGAGCGAATTTGTCATGCATAAGTTGCAGCGGCATTAATCAACTTGATTGAATATAAATGACTGTGGACTGACTTACAAAGAACACTGTGTGAGCAAGCCTATAAGAATCATTCATGCAATGCTGACAGTGTGGGATCATCCTGATCACCATGGTGATGGCGCCACTGGGGATGGAGAGCAAGTAAGTATTGATATCTACGACTGGTGGTGTTGATTGTCGGAATTTAATTATTAATCAACAGCAATTACCGAAGGATTACTATCGTACTATCAACAGTATACTTCGATCATGATGCCATCATGATGATCAATTTTTGAGGTGACCTCAGGTCTCATATGGTTCTATCAGTAGACTTCGGATTCATCCAACTACAGTATGCTATTATTATTATTAACATGATTATCATCATCATCATCATCATCATCATCATCATCATCATCATCATCATGCAGTGTCACGCATATGCGTCATAGTCACTACGGTAGTCGGATACGTTCGTTGGGTTTGAAACCGCAACAAAGAACCAGACTCTGGAGGGAGACGACAGTGGTGACGGAAGTGGATTCGTTTTTTATTTACCCCGCGGGTAAAACAATGAATAGACGAGTATGAAAGTAGTAAATATGATGCATAATGAAGTTCATATGTCATGGTAACCGGGGCCCGGGGTAGGTTTTAAAAATAAAATTGTGAAAAAAATAATAATGGAACCCGAAACAAACGAAGAGGAACCCGAAAAATACGAAGGAGGAAACCGAAAACGACGAAAAGAGAACCCGCAAATGACGAAAGAGGATTCTCAGTGCCACATCAGTGATGATTCTGTTATTATACGATAACAGAATCATCACTTGATTCTATACTTCTTAGCACTTGATTGCTAAGAAGTATTATTATACGATATTACTTCTTAGCAATCAAAAATGTAAATATAAGTGGTAAGGTAAACTTTATTACGAAATATGAAAATATGAGACAGGTCGGTACGACCGTCTTATCTGTCACTAGAGCAGCAATTGATATTCAAAAGTAGAGCAACTATTGGATCTCATTCATCATCAAGGGATGGATTATTTTTACGATGAGCGAAAATACAAAGAGAACAACGTCACACGGTGTTCTCCACTGCCCTTGGCACTGCATATATGACGGCAAACTGTTGGGAAATCTTAAACAGAAGAGATACAAATTCCACATTCAATTGAGTAGAGGATGAGAGTCGATGCAGTATGATGGCAGCTACAATGGGAACCGCACAACATCAGTCCTCCTGTGGCCTTTCTGCGCAAAATATGCTGTAATAGCGACGAGGCTTACGGTAGAAATGCACTTGCACAAACTGGTCCTAGAAATACAACAACACAAACTGCTCATATCAAATACTTATCCTTGGCACTTCCGTTTTGAAGTGGTAAAATCAATAACGCATTCTTTGATGCTTGGCAGTTGAGGGGCCGCCGAGTAGTTGAAGCGGCCGCCGGGCGATATCTAGGACATTGTGTCGAAAAACAGCAGAAGGGGGCAAGGCATTCTCCCCGATAATGCAGGCCTATCATCTTGCTTCGATGATTCCTATCTCACCGTTCGATGTTGGTGGGGATAATGATAAGGAAGGAGCTCTGTGCTTCATCAATCAATCAATCAATCAATCAATCAACCAACCAATCAATCAAACCCCCGTAAAATTTCGCTGCTGGGCTGAGATATGTTTCAGTCTTCCCGAGCCCAAGGCTCTCCATGCGATAAACGACTAGATCGTCTTGAGAGCATTGACATCGCAGCAGCTGCATCATACAATGCCGCATTCATATCAGCTCCAGCATCAGCTCCGACTTCGGCTTCAGCCCCGGTATCAGCATCAGCATAAGTCCCGGTCGCAGTGGTATTCATATCGACGCCCTGTAACTCAGGTGCAGCTGTGGCTTCCTCTCCTAGCTCTTCAAGACTATAGGAATCACCAGTCGCAGTCATGGTTTCGCCGCCGTCGCCTGTCCTCTCAAAAGGCACAGCTTGCTGGGAGCGAGAGTCAATGCTGAGTACAAGTGAAGGTTCAGATACCACTGGCGAAGACGCTAGTGTTACTTGCATCTGCATCTGCACCTCACTGCACTGTACTAGCACTTCCTTGTCCTCTTTCCCATAGTCGTCTCCGCATTCCTCTACCTCCTCTGTAGCATCCACAACTACTGCACCCCCTTCCTCTTCCTCTTCCTCTTTCTCATTGCCTTCTCCTCCTTCCGCTTCCGAGCTATGAGCTGCAGCGGGGCGGTGGCGTTCACCGTGCACGCTTCGCAGATACTTGTTCGGTCCGACGGAGGATCTCCACACAGGGCGTTTGAAGCGCTCAATGGGCGCGTAGATGGACGTGGGAGTGGCTGTGAGTGGAGTGAGTGGAGTGAGTGGAGACAGGGGCACCAGAGAGATGGCCGCCATAGCTGCGCCGAGCGAGCGGCCATCATGTTCAACCTGCAGCTGCGCAGCATTCAGCCATGGAGGAGGATTGCCGCTCATGTCTGGGAAGGGTACTGCCACATCAGTGGTGTAAAGCAGTCCGTGACCGGTATAAGCAGCACCAGCACCAGCACCAGCACCAGCATCACCAGCACCACCAGCAGTAGATGTAGCGAACGAGAGGCCAGGTGGAAAAACTACATTATCCTTACTACTACTGGGTGAATTCTTGGGGGCAGGCGGACAAAGAAAGGACGATGTTGCCTCGCCTTCCTCTGTAGCAGTTCCTGGCTTCAAAGTTGGAGCCTCGTCTCCATCGAGAATTCCCACCAGGACTACTTGATCGGAGGTATCCGAACGAGGCACGCCAACCCCACCACTACTTCCAGCACCACCATCACCTCCAATCCCGCTACCAACCCTAACACTAGCACCACCACCATGACTTACTCCGCTGGTACCCTGTATTGTGCCACTATTCATAGCAGTCTCGTTCCCACCGGTGGCAGCACTGCAGGTGGCCCCCGTAGGCAAGCGAAAAGTCCCACCTGAACCAGCGGGAGTGGCACCAGTGGGAGTGGCACCAGCGGGGGCATCTACTGCAGGTGTTGGATTCCCTCCGGGCTGGTGCTGCACCATCGCAACTGTGAAGACTCTAGGTGCGGCGCAGTGCCAAGCATTACCGTCAACCCCACCTATCCCATCAAGGGCACCGCAATCACCATCGATATGATGATTTCCGTCAAAGCTGATGCAACCCAGGTAGGCATCATGATGATGAAGATGCTGCTGCTGGATACCATAGGTGTCAGAGTGGAGGTACTTGCTATCATGGTGCTGCTTTCGCAGTAGTCCGCCCTCTTCGCTGGGAGAGCAATAGTATGCCGCCTGAGATTGGCAATCAGAGTCAAAGTGGGAGTGGAAGGGCATGGATGTGGATGGAATCACGGCTGGCATAAGCATTATCCCATTTCCACAGGATGGCATGAGAGGCAAATAGGAATTACCTAAATGCTGGTGCTGCTGGAGGGTGCTTGGCGAATGTTTATCCATGAGCCAGTCGTCAAGGTAATCCCATGGCTGGATGCAGTTATCCAAGGGGGCAGCGACAGAAGCAGAGGCAGCTGCAGAGTTGCCGCAGAGAGATGGGTAAGGGGCATAGCGTGGTGGGGTAGGTGCATCACTGCGTACACCACCACCAGTGCTGCAACTACCACTACCACTACCACCAGTACTGCAACTACCACTACCACCACCACCAGTACTGCAACTACCACTACCTTCAGTACCACCAGTACTGCAACTACCACTACCACCACCACTACCACTACCACCAGTACTGCAACTACCACAACCACCACCACTACCAGTACCCTCATCACTGGCGCCACCTGCAATAAGGCTAGTTCCATTGACGCTGTCGTCGGGTACTCCACCCATGTTCTGCTCTTTGGCTACATAAACAATTCCTGTATCTGCATCTGCCGCCACCACAACTGCTTCTGAAGCAGAAGTAGCATTTTTCTCAGAAGTAATGTATGGTTGCTCCTGCTCCTGCTCCTGCTCCTGCTCCTGCTCCTGCTCCTGCAATGGCGTGGGTGACACATCTCGAACGACCGCATTATCCGTAGCGAGCTCTGCTGGAATCCATACGGGCGAAGCTGGATGTGTATCAAAAACATGTGCGAAGTGCACAGCTGGAGATAGGGTATCGGCAGCAACTTGTCTATCGAAGACAATCGCTGCGTGCTTTTGTGGATTGCGCTGCAGCTGATGGGCAGAGGGGAACCTATAGTAGTCCGAGGGATCTTGGGATACACATGACAGCTGGTGCTGACTCTGATATTGGTGGTGGTAGTTGAGATGATGGAATTGCAACAGAGCGGCACTACTAGCACTCCTCTGCACAATACCACCATCACCGCCACCATTTCCGTCAGCACTGCAAGCACCAGCACCGCCAGCAGGCGCACTTCGAGGCCGCGTCTTGTTGTTGGTGCTTCCAGTGCCAGGCACGCTGCGACTGTCCAGAGGGTTGCCGAGCTGCTGCCATTCATATCTGGCAAGCGAGAATTCCAAAGCATCTACTTTCAATCGCTGTGCATTGCCACTGCCGTCATCATCATCATCATCATCATCTTTATGGCTGCCACCAACGCCTCGGCTGCCAAGAGCATGGCCAATGTCATCAACATGGTCAATATCGCTAATATTGCCAGCCTCGTCTGTCTTGTTGACATCCTGTCCAATCTTGCCAACAGCAGCGGACTCTGTTACAGCAGGGGCGGATAATTCCTCCCATTGGCCGATAGGATCTCTACGACGTTTACGCGAGAGCTCCGTAAACTGATCTCCAGAGCCAGAGCTAGAGTCAGCCTTATTGTGGGCAATAGCTGGCGCGCCGGAGATGGAGACGGGGTAGGTTACCATAGGGCTGGAGCACAAGGGAACTGCATCCCCGCTGCAATCTCTCTGGTAAGCGCCACACTGTTGAGAAGTAGCTCCGGCCCAAGACCAACTAGCTCCAGCTCTAGTTGCAGAAGTGGAGGCAGCGGATGACGCCGTGGTTGTTGTTGTGGCGGTGATGGTGGCGGCGGCGGTAGTAAAACTGACACTGCTGTCTGAGTCGTAACCCCCTCCGTTGCCACAGCAGCCTGCATGGGGCTCTAGAAGGGAACCATCCCAGCTATAGATATCAGCAACGAAATTGCCGTTCGCATCCAAAGCATTACTTGCTCCACCACTCACACGATTGCACGGACCACCACCGTGGACACGGAGTCCTTCCCCTGCATAGCTTCCACACCAATCGCTGCTGCTGTGGGAGTAGCTAGCACAGTGGCGCTTTGCAGTGCCGGGCTGAGAGTGTGGCTGAGAGTGTGGGTACAGCAACTGCAGTGGTTGCAGCGGGTCTGTGGTGTACATGCCGTAATCGGCGTGGAGGAAATCAGCATCATCGGAGTGCGCCAAAGCCCTTATATCCCCGTTCACATCCTCAGCATAGTCTTCTCCATCATAGGCACGTGCACCTCTCTTGGCTCCCCTTTTGCAGCCCCCATCCCCCTCCCTCTCACTTTCCCCTGCACCTGGAGTAGTGGCAGCAGTGCTTGAAGCACAAGTAGAGCTGCAACCACGACGGGGCTGACACCGACGAGAAGCTGCTCTCCTCCTGCCTTTGACAGCGTGACCAGTTGATGAAGAAGGAGAAGATGACGGCGACGCCAATGATGGTGATGCTGATATGACCCGTTTGCGGGAAAGGGTGGGTGCCTTGGCAGCTCCTCTACGCGCCTTGCTGGCTTTCCTAGCTGAAGCAACGGAGCCCACCTGCGCCCCAGCTCCTGTGAGGGATGCTGGTGTGGTCCCCCTTGCAGGCCACACCTGCTGCTGCTGCTGCTTTGGCGACACCTGCTGCGGCCGCACCGAAGCGGGGTTGAGGTGATGAAACACCACTTTACTGATGACGGCGCGAAAGACCTTGTTGAAGTCGAAATCAAGTTGCTCGAGCACGGGGTGCTGGAAGATGGAATCGATCATGCCGAGGAACTTGCCCTTGGACTTGGAGGTGGGGTCTGAGAGCAGCAGCTGGCGCAAGGAGGGGATGTTATCAAAGGGATTCTGTAGGCCGCACAGGTCCACAGGGATGACGTTCCAGGTGTAGTCACCACCGAGACTACCACTGCTTGTCCTACCACTACCACTGTCGCCGTTACGGTCTCCAAATGCTGCAGTAGTTGTAATAGAGGAGGAGGAGGAGGAGGAAGAAGAAGAAGAAGAAGAGGAAGAGGAGCATGAAAGAGGATACGCGCTAGCAGCGGCAGAAATGCAAGCAGGATTTGCAAAATCGAAAGGATGGGCGGCCGCATCCGAGATGGTCAAGTGCTCTGCAATGATGCACCTCTGCAGCATGCTCTGTTGGTTGAAGGCACGTCGGGACGCCCCACTACTGCTGTCATGCTCCAGCAGGAAGATGACCGCATCCAGCAGTAGCAGGTTGCTCCACTTGCCGCGGGCGCCATCCACGATGCGAAACTCGGGAGGAACACTGTCGAAGTGCGCCTAGATGATGCAATATGTCAGTCAGTCAGTAAAATTAACAATAGGGGAAGGGGGAGGAGGATGAGATGGAGAGGGACACGAAAGAGATTAATGGCGAGTGGAGGGTGGTGAGGAGAGGGTGGTGACAAGGGGGGGGGGGGGAAGATTATAGGGGGATAGGAAAGTGGGGTTGCAAGAAGAGGACAAGGGACAAAAGACCAAGCAAATATATTTACTATCGCAAGAGGGGAAAGAGAGCGAAGGATAAGAAGGTATATGATTGGGTTCTATTGTTAAGATATTTAAAATTGCACTTATTTTTGACCAGGCTGAAAAGGAAAGAATGATAGCTGAGTTTTGACACACGACACAAGACAGACACTTCCACACAGCTTGCATAAACGCACTGCAAGATCACACAGCAACGACAAAGAGCAACGCCTGAAGTGTGGCTGAAATGATGGCAGACATATATTATCAAACCTATGCCTATAGTACCTTTTTGCTCTTTGCAAACACTCTGTCAAAATGAGTCTTGAAGCGCCTGGCAATGTTCGCCCAGTCGTATCGTCCACTGTGATTGGTTTGGCTGCTATTGAGCACCATTTACAGGTATGAAACAAGTTGTTGAAGTGAGGGCAGCAGATATACAGCAATGTTTCCCGTGATGTCGGTAGTCAGTCTGTAGCTTTGATTGACTTATCGGACACTGATTAGCACCACTATTTGAGTTATCCACGGTAATCTAATTATCCAGAAGCCGACAAAATATCATGACAACAAAATAAATGATGCTTACTTCAATCCTCCTTCGAAAATTAAGAGGTCTAAGTAGGATTGTCGTCATGAAAGCCCTTCCATCGCAGTCTTCAGTCCTTGGAATTAATGAATTGAATAGATATTAAAGAGGTTTCATAGATCTTGTGACTGAATTTTTCACATTCAAAAAGCGCAGTCGACTTTCAGTTTCATGTCCCCTTTTTGGCAGCTTAACACATGGTTGGTTTACAGGCAGTCTGCAGCGCATAATCAACGAAGCAACATCGGGTTGGTTGTAGTGGTCGATCCAACCCGCATTTATGATGAACGAAGCCTCCTGATGAATGATGAACGGGTTGACCATTGTAAATTCTTACAACCCTCACCTGATTATCCGTCATCTGTGAAAAAAGTGTAATTGCATGAAGAAATGGCTTTCACGAGCAGGATCGGGTGAAGTTAGCAATAAGATAAATTAAAAAGTTAAGTGCCGGTTACTTATTAAAAAAATACTCGCAAATTTACTAGTATCCCAGCATCGGCACGTACTGTGTAATTCCAGAATTCAAGGAATTTACCATTTGCCACTGCATCTCAGCAACAGCCCAAGATTCGTTCGTTTGCAGAGCGTATAAAACAATAAGTAAGGCCAAATAGCGAAGTGCTGCCAAGATCCCGCCAGACCAAGGGTCCTTCCAACCTTCTCTTCAACAAAAAAGTCCTTTGATCACAATTACCGGTATAAAATAATAGTTCATCGGTACATTTCATCCAGCTAATTTAAAGCTCCGTTAGAGGAAAAACATTTTAAACATAAATTGCGATGACGGTAGTGCGTTCAGTTAATTGGGACACCATCGTTCGCGGTTTCCAAGAACGGTTTGAAGCTGCATTCGCGGGCGGAAACAAGAAGGTAAGCCACCGGGAGCACTATTACAACAAAGAAAACTCTGACCTGACCCTTGTACACAGTAACCCTACAGTATCGCAATCAAATATTATATATATGCAGGCTCATTTTGATGAAGTTCCCTCGCACTGCTCGGTGATTGATGGCGCCCGCGACCGGTGGTGCAACCTGCTCATTATCAACGCGATGATCGGTTTACTAAAGTCTCATGACATCAATCTCGCCAGCAGACGAAAATTTAACCAGCAAAGGGTCCTCGAGGAACTTATCTCCATGGAAGTACAAGAGTCAGGAATCGCGCACGGCATTTCTCTCCATGCTGTGACAAGTGGTCTGATTGAACTTGATGGCGGCATTGTGGCCCTCTCAGACCCCAGTAGCCACTGGAGAGCAATGGCCCCCCTCCAGGAGTATCTGCATTCCGAAGCACCCCCAAAGGCCAAAGAAAAGTTCATCGATATTCTTAAAAGTATGTTCAATCACGAAGTATTTACATCCCGGGATAGCAACCTCGAGACTGCCATCACTGCTGTTGTGTCGAGAGTGATACTCAAGATGCACGAAGCAGAACGCATCCACCTGCCTACTGACCTCCAAGCAGTAGCGACAGCGACAGGTCTACCAGGAGCAGAGGGACATATTGTAAATCCATCATACTTCACACCATTCTCTACCCAATCTTTCACGGGACCTGGTTCACAAGCCACCAGTGGCAGCGCGACCCCGAGTAGGGCTAGTGCTAAGAACACCAAGCCTCAGTCACGGACACGCAATGGCCGAAAGCAGCGCACGTATCACAAATCTAATCGAGCAAAGACTAATATCAAAGCTAGTTCTAATGCCGGCGTCACCTCTACTTCTAGTAGTAAATCAGCTGTCGTAACTGGTCCCCGCAAGCAGCGACAGCATAGGAGCAAAAACCGAGGCGGGTGTGACACTGCAGAGACGGAAGAGGGCGGTGGTCACCACGGTGGTCAAGTACCCCCGTTCATACTCCCCCACCCCCTTCAAGATGCAGAAGTCACTGCATTTTCTAACGATGATGATCATGATGGTTGGGTCAAAGCATCTCCACCGGTAGTGCAGCTCGGGAGGATCAAGAGCGAGGTATTTATAACTCCAGCGAAGCGCAGAGCTGAGCTACTGTGCTTTAATGGTGCCCACACCGAGGCTCAGCGGCAGGATCAGAACCAGAACCAGAACCAGGGCGAGGATCATAACGACATAGATCCTTTCGGGATATTCGGGATGCTGCCTACCACGTTCTTTCCGTCCGCAGAGAGTGCTGCTGCTGCCGCCGCCACTGCTGCTGCTGCGATGTCCTCGAAGTTTCCCGCATCACCTACCGTCCGCTCTGGCTTGGGATCTGCAGGGCTTTACCGCCCTCGAGATGTCCTGCATGCTCCGCCAGCAGCCGCAACCACCAGTACATCTGCAGAAGCAACAGCAGCTGCTGCTGTGAACAGAGGTGCTCTAAAATCATCGCCTATCGTCGTGGTGCCTGGACGTAGACCTACCACTGCCACCACTAACACTGCTTATACTAGCACTATTGCTTCCACCGCTGCTGCTGATAACCAAGACGGCAATCATGGACACGAGTTACTACTGGATGGTCAAGGAGATGCAGAGGAGGCAGCTAATAATAACACCGCCACTTTCGGTGCGACAGACGTCTTCTCTCTGCTGTCTTATTCAGCACTGGGTGGTTTGGGCTCTGGTAGGCCCCGAGCCAACTCACTACAGCTGTCCCCTTTTCCCTATGGATCCCGCCAGTCTAGCCCAGTGCTCGCCTCGTCAATGGCTGCCACTCCCACCAGCATGCAGTGTGCTGACGGCAACAGCAGAGGCAGCATGGATGGTGATGG
>CAXIWF010001375.1:0-32343 GCA_964036045.1 Eutreptiella sp. 'Long Island Sound 2002' | reverse complement strand
GTTCCGGAAACCACCGGAACATGTTCCGGCAGCACCGGAACATGTTCCGCAACCGCGGGAACATGTTCCGCAACCACCGGAACATGTTCCGGGAACACCGGAACATGTTCCGGAACCACGGGAACATGTACCGGGACCACCGGAACATGTTCCGGAACCACCGGAACATGTTCAGGGACCACCACAACATGTCCAGGGACCACCAGAACATGTTCCGGAACCACCGGAACATGTTCCGAAACGACCGGAATATGTTCGGGGGGCACCGGAACATGTTCCGGCAGCACCGGAACATGTTCCGGAACCACCCAAACATGTTCCGGAACCACCACAACATGTTCCGGAACCACCGGAACATGTTCCGAAACCAGCGGAACATGTTCCGGAACCACCGGAAGAGGTTCCGGGACCACCGGAACATGTTCCGGAGCCACCGGAACATGTTCCGGGACCACCGGAACATGTTCCGGAACAACCGGAGCATGCCCGAAACGACCGGAACATGTTCGGGGGGCACCGGAACATGTTCCGGAACAAGCGTAACATGTTCCGGAACCACGGGAACATGTTCCGGAACCACCGGAACATGTTCCGCAACCACCGGAACATGTTCCGGGAGCAACGGAACACGTTTTGGAACCACCGGAACATGTTCCGGAACCACCAGAACATGTTCTGGCAGCACGGGAACATGTTCCGGAACCACCGGAACATGTTCCGGCAACACGGGAACATGTTCCGGAACCACACGAACGTGTTCCGGAAGCACCGGAACATGTTCCGAAACCACCGGAACATGTTCTGGAACCAGAGGAACATGTTGCGGAACCGCCGGAAAACGTTCCGGGACCACCGGATCATGTTCCGCAACCACCAAAAAATGTTCCGGGTCCACCGCAACATGTTCCGGAACCACCGGAACATGTTCCGGAACCACCGGAACACGTTCTAGAACCAACGCATCATGTTCCGGAACCACCGGAACATGTTCGCAGACCAGCGGAACATGTTCCGGGAGCACCGGACCATGTTCCGGAACCACCGGGACATGTTCCGGGAGCACCGGAACATGTTCCGGAACCACCGGAACATGATCCGGAACCACCAGAACATGTTTCGGCAGCACGGGAACATGTTCCGGAGCCAACGGAACGTGTTCCGGAAGCATGGTCCGGAACCACCGGAACATGTTCCTGGAGCACCGTAAACATGTTCCGGAACCACGGGAACATGTAGCGGGACCACTGGAACATGTTCAGGGACCACCAGAACATGTTCTCGAACCACCGGAACATCTTCCGGCAGCAGGGGAACATGTTCCGGAACCACCGGAACATGTTCAGGGACCACCAGAACATGTTCCGGAACCACCGGAACATGTTCCGAAACGACCGGAATATGTTCGGGGGGCACCGGAACATCTTCCGGCAGCACCGGAACATGTTCCGGAACCACGGAAACATGTTCCGGAACCACCAGAACATGTTCCGGAACCACCGGAACATGTTCCGGAACCAGCGGAACATGTTCCGGCACCACCGGAAGAGGTTCCGGGACCACCGGAACATGTTCCGGAGCCACCGGAACATGTTCCGGGACCACCGGAACATGTTCCGGAGCCACCGGAACATGTTTATGGAGCACCGGAACATGTTCGGGAACCACCCGAACATGTTCCGGAACCACCGGAACATGTTCCGGAAGCACCGGATCATGTTCCGGGAGCACCGGACCATGTTCCGGAACCACCGGAACATGTTCCTGGAGCACCGGAGCGTGCTCCGAAACCACCGGAACATGTTCCGGAAACCACCGGAACATGTTCCGGCAGCACCGGAACATGATCCGGAACCACCGGAACAGGTTCGGGGAGCACCGGGACATGTTCCGGTGGTCCTGGAACATGTTCCGGAACCACCGGAGCATGTTCTGGAACCACCGGAACATGTTCCGGAACCACCGGAACATGTTCCGGAACCACCGGAACATGTTCCGGAAGCACCGGATCGGTTCCGGAACCACCGGAACATGTTCCGGGAGCACCGGAACATGATCCGGAACCACCGGAACAGGTTCGGGGAGCACCGGGACATGTTCCGGAACCACCCGAACATGTTCCGGGAGCACCGGACCATGTTCCGGAACCACCGGAACATGTTCCGGGAGCACCGGAACATGTTCCGGAACCACCGGAACATGATCCGGAACCACCAGAACATGTTCCGGTGGTTCCGGAGCATGTTCCCAAACCACCGGAACATGCTCCGGAACCACCGGAACATGTTTCGGCAGCACGGGAACATGTTCCGGAGCAAACAGAACATGTTCCGGAAGCATGGTCCGGAACCAACGGAACATGTTCCTGGAGCACCGGAGCGTGTTCCGGAACCACCGGAACATGTTCCGGAAACCACCGGAACATGTTCCGGCAGCACCGGAACATGTTCCGCAACCGCGGGAACATGTTCCGCAACCACCGGAACATGTTCCGGGAACACCGGAACATGTTCCGGAACCACGGGAACATGTACCGGGACCACCGGAACATGTTCCGGAACCACCGGAACATGTTCAGGGACCACCACAACATGTCCAGGGACCACCAGAACATGTTCCGGAACCACCGGAACATGTTCCGAAACGACCGGAATATGTTCGGGGGGCACCGGAACATGTTCCGGCAGCACCGGAACATGTTCCGGAACCACCCAAACATGTTCCGGAACCACCACAACATGTTCCGGAACCACCGGAACATGTTCCGAAACCAGCGGAACATGTTCCGGAACCACCGGAAGAGGTTCCGGGACCACCGGAACATGTTCCGGAGCCACCGGAACATGTTCCGGGACCACCGGAACATGTTCCGGAACAACCGGAGCATGCCCGAAACGACCGGAACATGTTCGGGGGGCACCGGAACATGTTCCGGAACAAGCGTAACATGTTCCGGAACCACGGGAACATGTTCCGGAACCACCGGAACATGTTCCGCAACCACCGGAACATGTTCCGGGAGCAACGGAACACGTTTTGGAACCACCGGAACATGTTCCGGAACCACCAGAACATGTTCTGGCAGCACGGGAACATGTTCCGGAACCACCGGAACATGTTCCGGCAACACGGGAACATGTTCCGGAACCACACGAACGTGTTCCGGAAGCACCGGAACATGTTCCGAAACCACCGGAACATGTTCTGGAACCAGAGGAACATGTTGCGGAACCGCCGGAAAACGTTCCGGGACCACCGGATCATGTTCCGCAACCACCAAAAAATGTTCCGGGACCACCGCAACATGTTCCGGAACCACCGGAACATGTTCCGGAACCACCGGAACACGTTCTAGAACCAACGCATCATGTTCCGGAACCACCGGAACATGTTCGCAGACCAGCGGAACATGTTCCGGGAGCACCGGACCATGTTCCGGAACCACCGGGACATGTTCCGGGAGCACCGGAACATGTTCCGGAACCACCGGAACATGATCCGGAACCACCAGAACATGTTTCGGCAGCACGGGAACATGTTCCGGAGCCAACGGAACGTGTTCCGGAAGCATGGTCCGGAACCACCGGAACATGTTCCTGGAGCACCGTAAACATGTTCCGGAACCACGGGAACATGTAGCGGGACCACTGGAACATGTTCAGGGACCACCAGAACATGTTCTCGAACCACCGGAACATCTTCCGGCAGCAGGGGAACATGTTCCGGAACCACCGGAACATGTTCAGGGACCACCAGAACATGTTCCGGAACCACCGGAACATGTTCCGAAACGACCGGAATATGTTCGGGGGGCACCGGAACATCTTCCGGCAGCACCGGAACATGTTCCGGAACCACGGAAACATGTTCCGGAACCACCAGAACATGTTCCGGAACCACCTGAACATGTTCCGGAACCAGCGGAACATGTTCCGGCACCACCGGAAGAGGTTCCGGGACCACCGGAACATGTTCCGGAGCCACCGGAACATGTTCCGGGACCACCGGAACATGTTCCGGAGCCACCGGAACATGTTTATGGAGCACCGGAACATGTTCGGGAACCACCCGAACATGTTCCGGAACCACCGGAACATGTTCCGGAAGCACCGGATCATGTTCCGGGAGCACCGGACCATGTTCCGGAACCACCGGAACATGTTCCGGGAGCACCGGAACATGTTCCGGAACCACCGGAACATGCTCCGGAACCACCAGAACATGTTTCGGCAGCACGGGAACATGTTCCGGAGCCAACGGAACATGTTCCGGAAGCATGGTCCGGAACCACCGGAACATGTTCTTGGAGCACCGGAGCGTGTTCCGGAACCACCGGAACATGTTCCGGAAACCACTGGAACATGTTCCGGCAGCACCGGAACATGTTCCGCAACCGCGGGAACATGTTCCGCAACCACCGGAACATGTTCCGGGAACACCGGAACATGTTCCGGAACCACGGGAACATGTACCGGGACCACCGGAACATGTTCCGGAACCACCGGAACATGTTCAGGGACCACCAGAACATGTTCCGGATCCACCGGAACATGTTCCGAAACGACCGGAATATGTTCGGGGGGCACCGGAACATGTTCCGGCAGCACCGGAATATGTTCCGGAACCACGGAAACATGTTCCGGAACCACCAGAACATGTTCCGGAATCACCGGAACATGTTTTAGAACCAGCGGAACATGTTCCGGAACCACCTGAAGAGGTTCCGGGACCACCAGACTATGTTCCGGAGCCACCGGAACATGTTCCGGGACCACCGCAACATGTTCCGGGACCACCGGAACATGTTCCGGAACAACCGGAGCATGTTCTGAAACGACCGGAACATGTTCGGGGGGCAGCGGAACGTGTTCCGGAACAAGCGTAACATGCTCCGGAACCACGGGAACATGTTCCGGAACCACCGGAACATGTTCCGCAACCACCGGAACATGTTCCGGGAGCAACGGAACACGTTCTGGAACCACCGGAACATGTTCCGGAACCCCCAGAACATGTTCTGGCAGCACGGGAACATGTTCCGGAACCACCGGAACATGTTCCGGCAAGGCGGGAACCTGTTCCGGAACCACACGAACGTGTTCCGGAAGCACCGGAACATGTTCCGGAACCACCGGAACATGTTCTGGACCCAGAGGAACATGTTGCGGAACCACCGGAAAACGTTCCGGGACCACCGGATCTTGTTCCGCAACCACCAAAAAATGTTCCGGGACCACCGGAACATGTTCCGTAACCACCGGAACATGTTCTGGAACCAACGGATCATGTTCCGGAACCACCGGAACATGTTCCGGAACCACCGGAACATGTTCGCACACCAGCGGAACATGTTCCGAGAGCACCGGAACATGTTGCGGCAACACCGGAACATGTTCCGGAACCACCAGAGCATGTTCCGGAACCACCGGAACATGATCCGGGAGCACCGGACCATGTTCCGGAACCACCGGAACATGTTCCGGGACCACCGGAACATGTTCCGGAACCACCGGAACATGTTCCGGCAGCACCAGAACATTTTCCGGAACCACCGTAACATGTTCCGGAAGCACCGGATCGGTTCCGGAACCACCGGAACATGTTCCGGGAGCACCGGAACATGTTCCGGAACAACCGGAACATGATCCGGAACCACCGGAACAGGTTCGGGGGGCACCGGAACATGTTCCGGAACCACCAAAACATGTTCCGGTGGTCCTAGAACATGTTCCGGAACCACCGGAACATGTTCTGGAACCACCGGAACATGTTCCGCAACCACCGGAACATGTTCCGGAAGCACCGGATCATGTTCCAGAACCAACTGAACATGTTCCGGGAGCACCGGACCATGTTCCGGAACCACCGGAACATGTTCCGGGAGCACCGGAACATGTTCCGGAACCACCGGAACATGCTCCGGAACCACCAGAACATGTTTCGGCAGCACGGGAACATGTTCCGGAGCCAACGGAACATGTTCCGGAAGCATGGCCCGGAACCACCGGAACATGTTCCTGGAGCACCGGAGCGTGTTCCGGAACCACCGGAACATGTTCCGGAAACCACCGGAACATGTTCCGGCAACACGGGAACATGTTCCGGAACCACACGAACGTGTTCCGGAAGCACCGGAACATGTTCCGAAACCACCGGAACATGTTCTGGAACCAGAGGAACATGTTGCGGAACCGCCGGAAAACGTTCCGGGACCACCGGATCATGTTCCGCAACCACCAAAAAATGTTCCGGGACCACCGCAACATGTTCCGGAACCACCGGAACATGTTCCGGAACCACCGGAACATGTTCTAGAACCAACGCATCATGTTCCGGAACCACCGGAACATGTTCGCAGACCAGCGGAACATGTTCCGGGAGCACCGGACCATGTTCCGGAACCACCGGGACATGTTCCGGGAGCACCGGAACATGTTCCGGAACCACCGGAACATGATCCGGAACCACCAGAACATGTTTCGGCAGCACGGGAACATGTTCCGGAGCCAACGGAACGTGTTCCGGAAGCATGGTCCGGAACCACCGGAACATGTTCCTGGAGCACCGTAAACATGTTCCGGAACCACGGGAACATGTAGCGGGACCACTGGAACATGTTCAGGGACCACCAGAACATGTTCTCGAACCACCGGAACATCTTCCGGCAGCAGGGGAACATGTTCCGGAACCACCGGAACATGTTCAGGGACCACCAGAACATGTTCCGGAACCACCGGAACATGTTCCGAAACGACCGGAATATGTTCGGGGGGCACCGGAACATCTTCCGGCAGCACCGGAACATGTTCCGGAACCACGGAAACATGTTCCGGAACCACCAGAACATGTTCCGGAACCACCGGAACATGTTCCGGAACCAGCGGAACATGTTCCGGCACCACCGGAAGAGGTTCCGGGACCACCGGAACATGTTCCGGAGCCACCGGAACATGTTCCGGGACCACCGGAACATGTTCCGGAGCCACCGGAACATGTTTATGGAGCACCGGAACATGTTCGGGAACCACCCGAACATGTTCCGGAACCACCGGAACATGTTCCGGAAGCACCGGATCATGTTCCGGGAGCACCGGACCATGTTCCGGAACCACCGGAACATGTTCCGGGAGCACCGGAACATGTTCCGGAACCACCGGAACATGCTCCGGAACCACCAGAACATGTTTCGGCAGCACGGGAACATGTTCCGGAGCCAACGGAACATGTTCCGGAAGCATGGTCCGGAACCACCGGAACATGTTCTTGGAGCACCGGAGCGTGTTCCGGAACCACCGGAACATGTTCCGGAAACCACTGGAACATGTTCCGGCAGCACCGGAACATGTTCCGCAACCGCGGGAACATGTTCCGCAACCACCGGAACATGTTCCGGGAACACCGGAACATGTTCCGGAACCACGGGAACATGTACCGGGACCACCGGAACATGTTCCGGAACCACCGGAACATGTTCAGGGACCACCAGAACATGTTCCGGATCCACCGGAACATGTTCCGAAACGACCGGAATATGTTCGGGGGGCACCGGAACATGTTCCGGCAGCACCGGAATATGTTCCGGAACCACGGAAACATGTTCCGGAACCACCAGAACATGTTCCGGAATCACCGGAACATGTTTTAGAACCAGCGGAACATGTTCCGGAACCACCTGAAGAGGTTCCGGGACCACCAGACTATGTTCCGGAGCCACCGGAACATGTTCCGGGACCACCGCAACATGTTCCGGGACCACCGGAACATGTTCCGGAACAACCGGAGCATGTTCTGAAACGACCGGAACATGTTCGGGGGGCAGCGGAACATGTTCCGGAACAAGCGTAACATGCTCCGGAACCACGGGAACATGTTCCGGAACCACCGGAACATGTTCCGCAACCACCGGAACATGTTCCGGGAGCAACGGAACACGTTCTGGAACCACCGGAACATGTTCCGGAACCACCAGAACATGTTCTGGCAGCACGGGAACATGTTCCGGAACCACCGGAACATGTTCCGGCAAGGCGGGGACCTGTTCCGGAACCACACGAACGTGTTCCGGAAGCACCGGAACATGTTCCGGAACCACCGGAACATGTTCTGGACCCAAAGGAACATGTTGCGGAACCACCGGAAAACGTTCCGGGACCACCGGATCTTGTTCCGCAACCACCAAAAAATGTTCCGGGACCACCGGAACATGTTCCGTAACCACCGGAACATGTTCTGGAACCAACGGATCATGTTCCGGAACCACCGGAACATGTTCCGGAACCACCGGAACATGTTCGCACACCAGCGGAACATGTTCCGAGAGCACCGGAACATGTTGCGGCAACACCGGAACATGTTCCGGAACCACCAGAGCATGTTCCGGAACCACCGGAACATGATCCGGGAGCACCGGACCATGTTCCGGAACCACCGGAACATGTTCCGGGACCACCGGAACATGTTCCGGAACCACCGGAACATGTTCCGGCAGCACCAGAACATTTTCCGGAACCACCGTAACATGTTCCGGAAGCACCGGATCGGTTCCGGAACCACCGGAACATGTTCCGGGAGCACCGGAACATGTTCCGGAACAACCGGAACATGATCCGGAACCACCGGAACAGGTTCGGGGGGCACCGGAACATGTTCCGGAACCACCAAAACATGTTCCGGTGGTCCTAGAACATGTTCCGGAACCACCGGAACATGTTCTGGAACCACCGGAACATGTTCCGCAACCACCGGAACATGTTCCGGAAGCACCGGATCATGTTCCAGAACCAACTGAACATGTTCCGGGAGCACCGGACCATGTTCCGGAACCACCGGAACATGTTCCGGGAGCACCGGAACATGTTCCGGAACCACCGGAACATGCTCCGGAACCACCAGAACATGTTTCGGCAGCACGGGAACATGTTCCGGAGCCAACGGAACATGTTCCGGAAGCATGGCCCGGAACCACCGGAACATGTTCCTGGAGCACCAGAGCATGTTCCGGAACCACCGGAACATGTTCCGGAAACCACCGGAACATGTTCCGGCAACACGGGAACATGTTCCGGAACCACACGAACGTGTTCCGGAAGCACCGGAACATGTTCCGAAACCACCGGAACATGTTCTGGAACCAGAGGAACATGTTGCGGAACCGCCGGAAAACGTTCCGGGACCACCGGATCATGTTCCGCAACCACCAAAAAATGTTCCGGGACCACCGCAACATGTTCCGGAACCACCGGAACATGTTCCGGAACCACCGGAACATGTTCTAGAACCAACGCATCATGTTCCGGAACCACCGGAACATGTTCGCAGACCAGCGGAACATGTTCCGGGAGCACCGGACCATGTTCCGGAACCACCGGGACATGTTCCGGGAGCACCGGAACATGTTCCGGAACCACCGGAACATGATCCGGAACCACCAGAACATGTTTCGGCAGCACGGGAACATGTTCCGGAGCCAACGGAACGTGTTCCGGAAGCATGGTCCGGAACCACCGGAACATGTTCCTGGAGCACCGGAACATGTTCCGGAACCACGGGAACATGTAGCGGGACCACTGGAACATGTTCAGGGACCACCAGAACATGTTCTCGAACCACCGGAACATCTTCCGGCAGCAGGGGAACATGTTCCGGAACCACCGGAACATGTTCAGGGACCACCAGAACATGTTCCGGAACCACCGGAACATGTTCCGAAACGACCGGAATATGTTCGGGGGGCACCGGAACATCTTCCGGCAGCACCGGAACATGTTCCGGAACCACGGAAACATGTTCCGGAACCACCAGAACATGTTCCGGAACCACCGGAACATGTTCCGGAACCAGCGGAACATGTTCCGGCACCACCGGAAGAGGTTCCGGGACCACCGGAACATGTTCCGGAGCCACCGGAACATGTTCCGGGACCACCGGAACATGTTCCGGAGCCACCGGAACATGTTTATGGAGCACCGGAACATGTTCGGGAACCACCCGAACATGTTCCGGAACCACCGGAACATGTTCCGGAAGCACCGGATCATGTTCCGGGAGCACCGGACCATGTTCCGGAACCACCGGAACATGTTCCGGGAGCACCGGAACATGTTCCGGAACCACCGGAACATGCTCCGGAACCACCAGAACATGTTTCGGCAGCACGGGAACATGTTCCGGAGCCAACGGAACATGTTCCGGAAGCATGGTCCGGAACCACCGGAACATGTTCTTGGAGCACCGGAGCGTGTTCCGGAACCACCGGAACATGTTCCGGAAACCACTGGAACATGTTCCGGCAGCACCGGAACATGTTCCGCAACCGCGGGAACATGTTCCGCAACCACCGGAACATGTTCCGGGAACACCGGAACATGTTCCGGAACCACGGGAACATGTACCGGGACCACCGGAACATGTTCCGGAACCACCGGAACATGTTCAGGGACCACCAGAACATGTTCCGGATCCACCGGAACATGTTCCGAAACGACCGGAATATGTTCGGGGGGCACCGGAACATGTTCCGGCAGCACCGGAATATGTTCCGGAACCACGGAAACATGTTCCGGAACCACCAGAACATGTTCCGGAATCACCGGAACATGTTTTAGAACCAGCGGAACATGTTCCGGAACCACCTGAAGAGGTTCCGGGACCACCAGACTATGTTCCGGAGCCACCGGAACATGTTCCGGGACCACCGCAACATGTTCCGGGACCACCGGAACATGTTCCGGAACAACCGGAGCATGTTCTGAAACGACCGGAACATGTTCGGGGGGCAGCGGAACATGTTCCGGAACAAGCGTAACATGCTCCGGAACCACGGGAACATGTTCCGGAACCACCGGAACATGTTCCGCAACCACCGGAACATGTTCCGGGAGCAACGGAACACGTTCTGGAACCACCGGAACATGTTCCGGAACCACCAGAACATGTTCTGGCAGCACGGGAACATGTTCCGGAACCACCGGAACATGTTCCGGCAAGGCGGGGACCTGTTCCGGAACCACACGAACGTGTTCCGGAAGCACCGGAACATGTTCCGGAACCACCGGAACATGTTCTGGACCCAAAGGAACATGTTGCGGAACCACCGGAAAACGTTCCGGGACCACCGGATCTTGTTCCGCAACCACCAAAAAATGTTCCGGGACCACCGGAACATGTTCCGTAACCACCGGAACATGTTCTGGAACCAACGGATCATGTTCCGGAACCACCGGAACATGTTCCGGAACCACCGGAACATGTTCGCACACCAGCGGAACATGTTCCGAGAGCACCGGAACATGTTGCGGCAACACCGGAACATGTTCCGGAACCACCAGAGCATGTTCCGGAACCACCGGAACATGATCCGGGAGCACCGGACCATGTTCCGGAACCACCGGAACATGTTCCGGGACCACCGGAACATGTTCCGGAACCACCGGAACATGTTCCGGCAGCACCAGAACATTTTCCGGAACCACCGTAACATGTTCCGGAAGCACCGGATCGGTTCCGGAACCACCGGAACATGTTCCGGGAGCACCGGAACATGTTCCGGAACAACCGGAACATGATCCGGAACCACCGGAACAGGTTCGGGGGGCACCGGAACATGTTCCGGAACCACCAAAACATGTTCCGGTGGTCCTAGAACATGTTCCGGAACCACCGGAACATGTTCTGGAACCACCGGAACATGTTCCGCAACCACCGGAACATGTTCCGGAAGCACCGGATCATGTTCCAGAACCAACTGAACATGTTCCGGGAGCACCGGACCATGTTCCGGAACCACCGGAACATGTTCCGGGAGCACCGGAACATGTTCCGGAACCACCGGAACATGCTCCGGAACCACCAGAACATGTTTCGGCAGCACGGGAACATGTTCCGGAGCCAACGGAACATGTTCCGGAAGCATGGCCCGGAACCACCGGAACATGTTCCTGGAGCACCGGAGCGTGTTCCGGAACCACCGGAACATGTTCCGGAAACCACCGGAACATGTTCCGGCAACACGGGAACATGTTCCGGAACCACACGAACGTGTTCCGGAAGCACCGGAACATGTTCCGAAACCACCGGAACATGTTCTGGAACCAGAGGAACATGTTGCGGAACCGCCGGAAAACGTTCCGGGACCACCGGATCATGTTCCGCAACCACCAAAAAATGTTCCGGGACCACCGCAACATGTTCCGGAACCACCGGAACATGTTCCGGAACCACCGGAACATGTTCTAGAACCAACGCATCATGTTCCGGAACCACCGGAACATGTTCGCAGACCAGCGGAACATGTTCCGGGAGCACCGGACCATGTTCCGGAACCACCGGGACATGTTCCGGGAGCACCGGAACATGTTCCGGAACCACCGGAACATGATCCGGAACCACCGGAACATGTTTCGGCAGCACGGGAACATGTTCCGGAGCCAACGGAACGTGTTCCGGAAGCATGGTCCGGAACCACCGGAACATGTTCCTGGAGCACCGGAACATGTTCCGGAACCACGGGAACATGTAGCGGGACCACTGGAACATGTTCAGGGACCACCAGAACATGTTCTCGAACCACCGGAACATCTTCCGGCAGCAGGGGAACATGTTCCGGAACCACCGGAACATGTTCAGGGACCACCAGAACATGTTCCGGAACCACCGGAACATGTTCCGAAACGACCGGAATATGTTCGGGGGGCACCGGAACATCTTCCGGCAGCACCGGAACATGTTCCGGAACCACGGAAACATGTTCCGGAACCACCAGAACATGTTCCGGAACCACCGGAACATGTTCCGGAACCAGCGGAACATGTTCCGGCACCACCGGAAGAGGTTCCGGGACCACCGGAACATGTTCCGGAGCCACCGGAACATGTTCCGGGACCACCGGAACATGTTCCGGAGCCACCGGAACATGTTTATGGAGCACCGGAACATGTTCGGGAACCACCCGAACATGTTCCGGAACCACCGGAACATGTTCCGGAAGCACCGGATCATGTTCCGGGAGCACCGGACCATGTTCCGGAACCACCGGAACATGTTCCGGGAGCACCGGAACATGTTCCGGAACCACCGGAACATGCTCCGGAACCACCAGAACATGTTTCGGCAGCACGGGAACATGTTCCGGAGCCAACGGAACATGTTCCGGAAGCATGGTCCGGAACCACCGGAACATGTTCTTGGAGCACCGGAGCGTGTTCCGGAACCACCGGAACATGTTCCGGAAACCACTGGAACATGTTCCGGCAGCACCGGAACATGTTCCGCAACCGCGGGAACATGTTCCGCAACCACCGGAACATGTTCCGGGAACACCGGAACATGTTCCGGAACCACGGGAACATGTACCGGGACCACCGGAACATGTTCCGGAACCACCGGAACATGTTCAGGGACCACCAGAACATGTTCCGGATCCACCGGAACATGTTCCGAAACGACCGGAATATGTTCGGGGGGCACCGGAACATGTTCCGGCAGCACCGGAATATGTTCCGGAACCACGGAAACATGTTCAGGGACCACCAGAACATGTTCTCGAACCACCGGAACATCTTCCGGCAGCAGGGGAACATGTTCCGGAACCACCGGAACATGTTCAGGGACCACCAGAACATGTTCCGGAACCACCGGAACATGTTCCGAAACGACCGGAATATGTTCGGGGGGCACCGGAACATCTTCCGGCAGCACCGGAACATGTTCCGGAACCACGGAAACATGTTCCGGAACCACCAGAACATGTTCCGGAACCACCGGAACATGTTCCGGAACCAGCGGAACATGTTCCGGCACCACCGGAAGAGGTTCCGGGACCACCGGAACATGTTCCGGAGCCACCGGAACATGTTCCGGGACCACCGGAACATGTTCCGGAGCCACCGGAACATGTTTATGGAGCACCGGAACATGTTCGGGAACCACCCGAACATGTTCCGGAACCACCGGAACATGTTCCGGAAGCACCGGATCATGTTCCGGGAGCACCGGACCATGTTCCGGAACCACCGGAACATGTTCCGGGAGCACCGGAACATGTTCCGGAACCACCGGAACATGCTCCGGAACCACCAGAACATGTTTCGGCAGCACGGGAACATGTTCCGGAGCCAACGGAACATGTTCCGGAAGCATGGTCCGGAACCACCGGAACATGTTCTTGGAGCACCGGAGCGTGTTCCGGAACCACCGGAACATGTTCCGGAAACCACTGGAACATGTTCCGGCAGCACCGGAACATGTTCCGCAACCGCGGGAACATGTTCCGCAACCACCGGAACATGTTCCGGGAACACCGGAACATGTTCCGGAACCACGGGAACATGTACCGGGACCACCGGAACATGTTCCGGAACCACCGGAACATGTTCAGGGACCACCAGAACATGTTCCGGATCCACCGGAACATGTTCCGAAACGACCGGAATATGTTCGGGGGGCACCGGAACATGTTCCGGCAGCACCGGAATATGTTCCGGAACCACGGAAACATGTTCCGGAACCACCAGAACATGTTCCGGAATCACCGGAACATGTTTTAGAACCAGCGGAACATGTTCCGGAACCACCTGAAGAGGTTCCGGGACCACCAGAACATGTTCCGGAGCCACCGGAACATGTTCCGGGACCACCGCAACATGTTCCGGGACCACCGGAACATGTTCCGGAACAACCGGAGCATGTTCTGAAACGACCGGAACATGTTCGGGGGGCAGCGGAACATGTTCCGGAACAAGCGTAACATGCTCCGGAACCACGGGAACATGTTCCGGAACCACCGGAACATGTTCCGCAACCACCGGAACATGTTCCGGGAGCAACGGAACACGTTCTGGAACCACCGGAACATGTTCCGGAACCACCAGAACATGTTCTGGCAGCACGGGAACATGTTCCGGAACCACCGGAACATGTTCCGGCAAGGCGGGAACCTGTTCCGGAACCACACGAACGTGTTCCGGAAGCACCGGAACATGTTCCGGAACCACCGGAACATGTTCTGGACCCAGAGGAACATGTTGCGGAACCACCGGAAAACGTTCCGGGACCACCGGATCTTGTTCCGCAACCACCAAAAAATGTTCCGGGACCACCGGAACATGTTCCGTAACCACCGGAACATGTTCTGGAACCAACGGATCATGTTCCGGAACCACCGGAACATGTTCCGGAACCACCGGAACATGTTCGCACACCAGCGGAACATGTTCCGAGAGCACCGGAACATGTTGCGGCAACACCGGAACATGTTCCGGAACCACCAGAGCATGTTCCGGAACCACCGGAACATGATCCGGGAGCACCGGACCATGTTCCGGAACCACCGGAACATGTTCCGGGACCACCGGAACATGTTCCGGAACCACCGGAACATGTTCCGGCAGCACCAGAACATTTTCCGGAACCACCGTAACATGTTCCGGAAGCACCGGATCGGTTCCGGAACCACCGGAACATGTTCCGGGAGCACCGGAACATGTTCCGGAACAACCGGAACATGATCCGGAACCACCGGAACAGGTTCGGGGGGCACCGGAACATGTTCCGGAACCACCAAAACATGTTCCGGTGGTCCTAGAACATGTTCCGGAACCACCGGAACATGTTCTGGAACCACCGGAACATGTTCCGCAACCACCGGAACATGTTCCGGAAGCACCGGATCATGTTCCAGAACCAACTGAACATGTTCCGGGAGCACCGGACCATGTTCCGGAACCACCGGAACATGTTCCGGGAGCACCGGAACATGTTCCGGAACCACCGGAACATGCTCCGGAACCACCAGAACATGTTTCGGCAGCACGGGAACATGTTCCGGAGCCAACGGAACATGTTCCGGAAGCATGGCCCGGAACCACCGGAACATGTTCCTGGAGCACCGGAGCGTGTTCCGGAACCACCGGAACATGTTCCGGAAACCACCGGAACATGTTCCGGCAGCACCGGAACATGTTCCGGAACAACCGGAGCATGCCCGAAACGACCGGAACATGTTCGGGGGGCACCGGAACATGTTCCGGAACAAGCGTAACATGTTCCGGAACAAGCGTAACATGTTCCGCAACCACCGGAACATGTTCCGGAAGCAACGGAACACGTTTGGAACCACCGGAACATGTTCCGGAACCACCAGAACATGTTCTGGCAGCACGGGAACATGTTCCGGAACCACCGGAACATGTTCCGGCAACACGGGAACATGTTCCGGAACCACACGAACGTGTTCCGGAAGCACCGGAACATGTTCCGGAACCACCGGAACATGTTCTGGAACCAGAGGAACATGTTGCGGAACCGCCGGAAAACGTTCCGGGACCACCGGATCATGTTCCGCAACCACCAAAAAATGTTCCGGGACCACCGGAACATGTTCCGGAACCACCGGAACATGTTCCGGAACCACCGGAACATGTTCTGGAACCAACGGATCATGTTCCGGAACCACCGGAACATGTTCGCAGACCAGCGGAACATGTTCCGGGAGCACCGGAACATGTTCCGGAACCACCGGAACATGTTCCGGAACACACCGGAACATGTTCCGGGAGCACCGGAACATGATCCGGAACCACCGGAACATGTTCCGGAACCACCGGAACATGTTCTGGAACCAACGGATCATGTTCCGGAACCACCGGAACATGTTCGCAGACCAGCGGAACATGTTCCGGGAGCACCGGAACATGTTCTGGAACCACCGGATCATGTTCCGGAACCACCGGAACATGTTCCGGGAGCACCGGAACATGTTCCGGGAGCACCGGAACATGTTCCGGAACCACCGGAACATGTTTCGGCAGCACGGGAACATGTTCCGGAGCCAACGGAACATGTTCCGGAAGCATGGTCCGGAACCACCGGAACATGTTCCTGGACCACCGGAGCGTGTTCCGGAACCACCGGAACATGTTCCGGAAACCACCGGAACATGTTCCGGGAACACCGGAACATTTTCCGGAACCACCGGAACATGTTCCGGAACCACCAGAACATGTTCTGGCAGCACGGGAACATGTTCCGGAACCACCGGAACATGTTCCGGAACCAGCGGAACATGTTCCGGAACCACCGGAAGAGGTTCCGGGACCACCGGAACATGTTCCGGAGCCACCGGAACATGTTCCGGGACCACCGGAACATGTTCCGGGACCACCGGAACATGTTCCGGGACCACCGGAACATGTTTCGGGACCACCGGAACATGTTCCGGAACAACCGGAGCATGTTCCGAAACGACCGGAACATGTTCGGGGGGCACCGGAACATGTTCCGGAACAAGCCTAACATGTTCCGGAACCACCGGAACATGTTCCGCAACCACCGGAACATGTTCCGGGCGCAACGAAACACGTTTTGGAACCACCGGAAAATGTTCCGGAACCACCAGAACATGTTGTGGCAGCACGGGAACATGTTCCGGAACCAACGGAACATGTTCCGGCAACACGGGAACATGTTCCGGAACAACACGAACGTGTTCCGGAAGCACCGGAACATGTTCCGGCAGCACCGGAACATTTTCCGGAACCACCGGAACATGTTCCGGAAGCACCGGATCGGTTCCGGAACCACCGGAACATGTTCCGGGAGCACCGGAACATGATCCGGAACCACCGGAACAGGTTCGGGGAGCACCGGAACATGTTCCGGAACCACCAAAACATGTTCCGGTGGTCCTAGAACATGTTCCGGAACCACCGGAACATGTTCTGGAACCACCGGAACATGTTCCGGAACCATCGCTACATGTTCCGCAACCACCGGAACATGTTCCGGGAGCACTGGACCATGTTCCGGAACCACCGGAACATGTTCCGGGACCACCGGAACATGTTCCTGGAGCTCCGGAACATGTTCGGGAACCACCCGAACATTTTCCGGAACCACCGGAACATGTTCCGGAAGCACCGGATCATGTTCCAGAACCAACTAAACATGTTCCGGGAGCACCGGACCATGTTCCGGAACCACCGGAACATGTTCCGGAACCACCAAAACATGTTTCGGCAGCACGGGAACATGTTCCGGAGCCAACGGAACATGTTCCGGAAGCATGGCCCGGAACCACCGGAACATGTTCCTGGAGCACCGGAGCGTGGTCCGGAACCACCGGAACATGTTCCGGAAACCACCGGAACATGTTCCGGCAGCACCGGAACATGTTCCGGAACAACCGGAGCATGCCCGAAACGACCGGAACATGTTCGGGGGGCACCGGAACACGTTCCGGAACAAGCGTAACATGTTCCGGAACAAGCGTAACATGTTCCGCAACCACCGGAACATGTTCCGGAAGCAACGGAACACGTTTGGAACCACCGGAACATGTTCCGGAACCACCAGAACATGTTCTGGCAGCACGGGAACATGTTCCGGAACCACCGGAACATGTTCCGGCAACACGGGAACATGTTCCGGGACCACCGGAACATGTTCCGGAAGCACCGGAACATGTTCCAGAACCACCGGAACATGTTCTGGACCCAGAGGAACATGTTCCGGAACCACCGGAACATGTTCGCAGACCAGCGGAACATGTTCAGGGAGCACCGGACCATGTTCCGGAACCACCGGAACATGTTCCGGGAGCACCGGAACATGTTCCGGAACCACCGGAACATGATCCGGAACCACCAGAACATGTTTCGGCAGCACGGGAACATGTTCCGCAGCCAACGGAACATGTTCCGGAAGCATGGTCCGGAACCACCGGAACATGTTCCGGGAACACCGGAACATGTTCCGGAACCACGGGAACATGTACCGGGACCACCGGAACATGTTCAGGGACCACCAGAACATGTTCCGGAACAACCGGAACATCTTCCGGCAGCAGGGGAACATGTTCCGGAACCACCGGAACATGTTCAGGGACCACCAGAACATGTTCCGGACCCACCGGAACATGTTCCGAAACGACCGGAATATGTTCGGGGGGCACCGGAACATCTTCCGGCAGCACCGGAACATGTTCCGGAACCACGGAAACATGTTCCGGAACCACCAGAACATGTTCCGGAACCACCGGAACATGTTCCGGAACCAGCGGAACATGTTCCGGAACCACCGGAAGAGGTTCCGGGACCACCGGAACATGTTCCGGAGCCACCGGAACATGTTCCTGGAGCAACGGAACATGTTCGGGAACCACCCGAACATGTTCCGGAACCACCGGAACATGTTCCGGAAGCACCGGATCATGTTCCGGAACCAAGTGAACATGTACCGGGAGCACCGGACCATGTTCCGGAACCACCGGAACATGTTCCGGGAGCACCGGAACATGTTCCGGAACCACCGGAACATGCTCCGGAACCACCAGAACATGTTCTGGCAGCACGGGAACATGTTCCGGAGCCAACGGAACATGTTCCGGAAGCATGGTCCGGAACCACCGGAACATGTTCCTGGACCACCGGAGCGTGTTCCGGAACCACCGGAACATGTTCCGGAAACCACCGGAACATGTTCCGGCAGCACCGGAACATGTTCCGCAACCGCGGGAACATGTTCCGCAACCACCGGAACATGTTCCGGGAACACCGGAACATGTTCCGGAACCACGGGAACATGTACCGGGACCACCGGAACATGTTCAGGGACCACCAGAACATGTTCCGGAACCACCGGAACATCTTCCGGCAGCAGGGGAACATGTTCCGGAACCACCGGAACATGTTCAGGGACCACCAGAACATGTTCCGGAACCACCGGAACATGTTCCGAAACGACCGGAATATGTTCGGGGGGGCACCGGAACATCTTCCGGCAGCACCGGAACATGTTCCGGAACCACGGAAACATGTTGCGGAACCACCAGAACATGTTCCGGAACCAGCGGAACATGTTCCGGAACCACCAGAAGACGTTCCGGGACCACCGGAACATGTTCCGGAGCCACCGGAACATGTTCCGGGACCACCGGAACATGTTCCGGAACAACCGGAGCATGTTCCGAAACGACCGGAACATGTTCGGGGGGCACCGGAACATGTTCCGGAACAAGCGTAACATGCTCCGGAAACACGGGAACATGTTCCGGAACCACCGGAACACGTTTCGCAACCACCGGAACATGTTCCGGGAGCAACGGAACACGTTCTGGAACCACCGGAACATGTTCCGGAACCACCAGAACATGTTCTGGTAGCACGGGAACATGTTCCGGAACCACCGGCACATGTTCCGGGAGCACCGGAACATGTTCCGGCGCTCCGGGAACATGTTCGGGAACCACCGGAACATGTGTGGCGGTGTTTCCAGCCGTGGAACGCTAGGAGGGCGTGGAGGCCGTGCCTAGTGTCCCCGGGCGGGCGGGGGTAGGTTTCGGCTGCTGCTTCCAGGAAGGCGTCCTTGGTGCCTTTCCAGGTGTCTTCCCAGAGAAGGTCTTCCTCCGTGCCCCACTCGTTGTCGTTCCTTTTCTCCTGCTTCCACCCCTGGAGGGTCGCGTGGTCCTCAGGGAGGTCTCGTTGGATGGACTGGTAGTACTGCTCGGCCTTTCATGGGGGCGACGGTGCTGGCCAGTGTGGCGTAGATGTCCTTTGGGGGGGGGGGGCGGTGGGGGCGTGGCGGCGCGGTCGGGGTCGGGCTCCTCTCGCTGGTGTTCCGCGTTCTGGTCTGCGGTGGACGCGGGGGATATGGAGCGTGGTGGCATGGGGTGGTCGGGCTCCTGCGGTTCCGTGGGTTGCTGGTGGGCTTCTGGGCGCGGGGCCGTGGCTGCCAGTAGGTGTCGGATGGCCGGGAGGACGTCGTAGTCGTCGTCCCAGCAGTGGGCTGCAGCGCACGTCCTGTCGGGGGAGCGGTGTACGATAGGGTGGGTGACGCGTGCGGGTGGTGGCGTGCTCGCTCTGCCGTTCCGTTCCCCGCGAGCCCTGACGCTTGGGGGGTGGTGGTGATGTTGGTGGTGAGGGTGGTGTGGGTGCCGGAGTGGATGATTGTGCCGCCGGCGAGGGTGGTATGGGCGTTAGCGTAGATGAGGTTGGTGCTGGGCTAGTTGATGGTGGTTAGTTGGTGGGTCAGCTGTTGTCGCTGTCGTCGTCGCCGGTGGTGTTGGTGCCTCTGATGTCGTGGACACTGATGGTGAGGGTGATGGTTGGTGAGCATGGCGAGGGTGACGTATGGGGCGTATGTGGTGTTGCCGGTGGTGTCGATGGTGAGGGTGTTGTCTCTGGCCGTTGGGGCGTAACGTTTGTGGGCCGGACGTGGCGGTGGTGGCGAGGGTGGTGTAGATGACGGGTGGTGTGGCCCACGTCGCCGCCGGTGGTGGAGGTGTGATAGGTGCCGTGGTGGTGAGGGTGGTGTTGGCGACGGTGGGGTGCCGCGGGTGGTGTATTGGTTGTTGGTGGTGGAGCTGTTCTTGGTTTGTTGGTAGTCCCCGTCGGGCGGTGGTGGTGTTGGTGGTGTCGATGTTCGTTGAGGCCGTTGGCGATGCCAGGGGTTCCTGGCCTCGCGCGGGGTGGTGGTGGCGCTGGTGAGTGCAGGTGGTGCCATGGGCGGCGGTGCCATTGACGGCCCGTCCGGGTGTTCTGGCAGTGATGCTGACGGTGTGGGTGCGGTGGCGGCAGTGTTGTGGTCGTTAGTTCATCGAGGTTTGTGTCTTTCCGGGTGTCGGTGACACTGATGGTGGGTCGGCGTAGGCGCTGCTGGTGGGTGTGGGTCCGGGTGTGGGAGGTCTTTGGGCTGTTTTGGGCGCTAAGGGCTGGCTTTCCTGCTGGTGCTGATCATCGTCTTCTGGCGGAGGGTGATGTCGCTGATGGGGTGTCCGCTGGTGTTGCTGCAGGTTTTGGATGTAGGTGTGGTTTAGGGTGCGGCGTTGGTGGGTGGCGCCGACGGTGGGTGGCGTGACTGGTGGTGGTGGCGCTGGTGGCAGCGGTAGTGGGGGTGTCGGTTGTTGGTGAGGCTGCCGTCGTCGGTGTTTCGGTTGGTGCTGGTGATGGTGTCGCTGGTTGTGCAGATGGTGGGGGGTGTGGGCGATGCCGTTGTTGTTCGTGGGGGGGGGGTGGGAAGGGACCCGTATCCAGGTGGTTTGTGAGGGTGTTGTGGCTATCGGTCGACGGTGCTGCTTTCGGTGGTGTTCTTGAGGGCGGTGCGGGTGTTGGCCGGGAGTGTTGTCGGCGATGCTCTGGTTGTTAGTGCCTGCGGTTCGTGGTCGTAGGTGGTTAACCGGGCTTTGTCGCTGGTGAGGTTGGTGCGAGTGGTGTCGGTGACTGTTCGGCTGGTGCCGTTGGTGCGGGCTGTGTGTTTGTTGTGTCAGGGGTCGGCGGCGTTGGTGACGGTGACGGTGGTGCGTTGGGGGTTGGTGCCGGTGGTGGCGCTCCGATGGTGAGGGTGCCGGGGACGCTGGGTGGCTCCGCGTTGTTGGGTTTTCTCCTCGCCATTCCCGGCGGAGGGTGCCGCTGGTGTCGCTGGTGGTGAGGGTGGTGGATGTGGTGGTGTTGCTGCGGTTTTTTGTGCTGCTTGGGTGGTGGGGACCCCTGGTTGATGTTGACGATGCTCCGGGTGATGTCGATGCGGTGGGCGTGACGGTGTGTGCTGTTGCTGTTGCTACCCCTGACTGGGGGCCCGGTGGGTGGCGCTGGTGGTTTTTGTTCGCCAGCCGTGCTGGCGTCTTTGGTGATGCCGTCGGTGGGGGCGCCCTAGGTGTTACTCTGTGCCGGGGTCGTGGTGGTGGTGGCAGGGGTGTTGTAGGTGACGGCACCTCGGCACGTTGTTGGTGGGGTTGGTGGTGGTGTGGATAGTGCCGTGGGTGTTGGCGGCGTTGGTGTTGCCGACGGTGAGGGTGTCACGGTGGTGGTTGGCGTGTCTCGTGGTGGTCTGATGGCGTGGGTGTTGTTGGTGTTGGTGCTGGGCGCCGCTTACGTTTGGGTGGTCGGCGGTTCCGGGCGTGCCACTCGTGGCTGGTGTTTGGCCGGCTTGTGGTCCTGGTGGTGCCGGTTGTCTCTGGTTTTGGGTTATTTCCTTCGGCTGTCCTTGGGTCTGTAGTGGTAGGTGTTGCATCGGTTGTGGTCGAGGGTGTCGATGCTGTGGGTGGGTGGCGGTGTCGCCGTGTTGCCGCTGTCGATGGTGCTGGTGACGGTGTTGGTGAGGGCGCCGCCGGGGGAGCTGTGGGTGTTGGCGTTGTAGGGCGTTGTAGGTGATGCCCTGGTGGATGGTGGTGTTCTGACTGTGGGGGCGGGACCTCGCCACTCCTGGCGGAGGTTCCCATGGGCGTTGCTGGCCGGTGTGTTGGCCCTGGCCCCCTTGGTGTCGTTGTTGCCGATGGTGTCGTACCGGGTGGTGTCGCCGTGGTGGCTGTCGTTGACGCTCCGGGTTGCTGTTGGTGAGGTCGCACTGTCGGTGGTGCCGTCGGTGATGCCGGTGGTGAGGTCGTTGCGGGCGTTGCTATGGTTTACGGCGTCTCTGATGTTGTTGATGCTGCTGGTGGTTGGTGTGGGTCTGTGTGTGGGTGGTCAGTGGCCTGTGTTCGGGGGTGGGCGCTGGCTGGTTCCTGTGGCTCTGTCTACGAGGGTGTGCAGTAGGTGGCGTGGGCTGCTGGTGATGCTGTTGGTGAGGGTGGTGCAGGCGATGCCCCGGCTGGCGTCGTGGGCGAGGGTGGTGTTGGTGGCGCCGGTGGTGTGGGTGCCGCTGGTGACTGCGTGGTGGATGGCGCCCTGTGGTTGGTTTGGTGGCGAGGGTGTTGTTGTTTTTTTTTTTTCCTTTTTGAATTGTACAGCCACTTTAATGTCTGGACAGGGACACAGCCCTCAATCAGAGTGATGCGTATAGACAAATGTGCTTGGCTCTCCCTAGCACTATGTGAGGGTTGTAGCCATGGAGGAACCTCGGAACTCACCCTGTCATGGATGGGCAGGGTTGCAGAGAACTAGGTTGCCTTGGCACGCGCCCGTGTAGGTGCCTGGTTAGTTGCACATAGAACTGGCGGATTGACAGAATGAGATCAGGATCGAAGGGAGGGATGGAGGCGTTGTGGTAGGAGACGTGGTGAGACGTGCGACGTGGACGAAATCAGCCGAGGCTTACTCAAGTGTTGAAACAAATCAGAAGTACCGAGAAGTGAGGACGGGGTTCACTCTGTGTTTGGCCGAGAAGAAACCGAATGTTGAGGGGGGGTAGGGCAAGCGATGGGGGGGGGGGGGGGGAAAGACTCTGGTGTTGAACTCACTGATGGGGGCGGCTCGGCCGGAGGCAGGGGGGGGGGGGGGGCTGGAGCTCGGAAACAATCTGTAATCCGTCGGTTGGAACTGTCAGCGCCGGGGGGTTGGGGGGGTGCCACCTGTTTAGGGGCGTAGGTGTCACTACGTGTTTTGCGTGGTGGAGGGTCTTCAGTGTCCCGGCTGTGTTTCGTGGTTGGTTGTTTGGGGCGCATGGGCACTTTGTTTTTGTGGATGCGTGGCTTTTTTGAGGGGGGGGGGGGTTGGACTGAGTCTGGCAGGTGGTCTGGAGGCAGGGGATAGTGGTAATCGCTGTGCGCCGGTGGGGTGTGAGACGTGCTGTAGGTGCTGTATGGTTGGCCCCAGGTGTTGGGGCCTTGGGGGGGGGGGCGTGGAAGGGGGGGGGGATCTTCGGCTAGCCAAGTGAGTGCTTTGGACAAAGCGTCTTTTTACTGTCGTTGGCGCTGGGGGGGGTGCATTTTTAAAAGCTAAAATGCGCTGGCGTTTTGTTTCGCCTGTGGTGGGTGTAGTCATGGCTTCGTACAGGGTGGAGGGCACCAGAAATTTGACGAAATTTCGTTTGTCCCCTGGGTGGGAGCACTGGGCCCACCAGATGCTTGCTACCTGGTTGAAGGGCGGAGGCCACGCATGTATGAAGCTTTGCACAACGGGTCAGCGCTGGGGCAATGGGACAAGAAGGAGGCTACATCGAGGGGGTGCGACTGTGAGCATTTGTGGCAAATTCGGGGGGTCAAGTCGTTGTGGAATGCATATGTAAGAAAATTCATGTTGCCTGATGACCATTTGAAGGGGAGTCCGGAGAACCACGATGAGTGATTGTAGAAGAAAAAACTGGACGGCACGTGGATGTTGTAGTGGTGGTGACGGGGGATGAGGGCCCTCGATATAGAGGTGGTCAGGCGATGACAGACGGGCAAGCTACCGAATGATACAGTTCCCAGGGGGGGTGGGGGCGGTACTTCAGGAGAGGATGATGAGCTGTATGCAATCCATCTGGAGAACAGATCCGAACATTCATTCCCCTGAAATCCTGCATGTCCTTTGATCCATGCAAATTGTGTTGACACAAATGTAGGCATTTGAGCTTGGAGAGAGGAGTAAGCCTTAACCCATGTGCCATGCGATGAGCGTGATGCCATCACGTAGGATTGGACGTTCACAGTGCGAATCACTTGTTCGTTATCTCCAAGAATAATGCACTGCATGCGTTGGTTCAGGGAGGATACCCATCGAAGAAACATAATGCCGGCCCAGTACTCAGATCCCTCAGAGGAATGGTAGGGAGATGGGAGGCACAGAACCAGGATTGTACCGTTGGGTTTGTAGATGGTGGCGGCAGAGCCGAAACCCCCTTGCCCTGCTGAACCATCTAGGTACACCCAGGTTGTTTCGGAGGAGGCCTCTTGCAGAAGTTGGGATGCTCTGTTGCGGTTCCACGCTTTGAGGTCTTCATTTCGTAGGGACCGGGGGGGGTAAACCGTGGACCTGGTACAGGTATCCCATTGGTGAGGCTTGGAGCAGGACCCCGTTCAAGGGGGCGGGGGGGGGTTGTCACGTAAGGGAGGGCATGCGTTGTAGGACGGGATTAAGAGAAAGTGGTTCCCGAGGATGTTGTTGGGTGCTGCTATGACTGGGGGGTGAATGGTGTAGACTTTTTCAGAACCCCGGAGGTTGAAGGTTGTGTCGTCCCCTGGGAAGTAAATGGATGCTTGGTCGCAGGAGGTATCAGTCAAGATGCCTCTGTGGATGCCAAGGTCGGTATTTTGGTGGCGGTGTTTGTTTCCCCACTTAGTAAATCTGTTGTTGGAGTAAGTGGTGAATCGAACATAGGCCTGTTCATGTTTTTGGAGCAGGTGGGGTGGGGTGTTGATTTCAGGACTGGTGGTGTTGAATCTTAGGTGGAGACTGTGACAGGCGTCACTGACCAGCTTTAGGACCATCGAATTTTCCTCGTTGAGTGCTGCCTTCCGAAAAAATTGGTTGGTTTCGTCCGGACCCTCGTTGTTCAAGTAACGGATGGCCGCATTGACAGTAGAGATGTTTAGGGAGTGTTGGAAGTGGCGCAAGTCAAGTCCTCCAGGGGGTCTGGAAGTGTATTTGTCTTTGTTGGACACCAACCTGGAGATCCGGTTGCGTTTCTGTGGATCACGGTCAATGGCGATGTTTTTCCAAATGATGTTTTGCAGGGAGCGAAGCTGTGATTGTTCGAGTGGGTGTGCCATGAGGCGATTTTGGAGAGTGGGGATGAGTTGGAGGTTCACCAGTCGGATATATTCAGCCTCTGGCCGGGGCTTGGTGGTTTGTTGGTTCACCGGTTGTGGTGGCTTTGGTTTCCTCTGGTGGCGGAGGTTGCCGGTGGCGACGCTGATTGTGGGGTGATGCTGGCGATGGTGTGTTTGATGCCGTTGGCTTGGGTGATGTAGGCGTTGTATCCGGTGTTGGCGTGCGTAGGTATCGTAGGCGATGGTGAGGACGGCGGTGCCGCCGGTGATGGTGATGGTGAGGGTGTTGTGTTGGCTTGATTGTTGGTGGTGTTGGTGTTTCCGATGGTATGGATGCTGTCGGTGGTGGTTCTGGGTGCGAATCGGTGGGTGGGTGTAACGCCTTGGGTGTAACATGGTCGTTGGGTGGTTTCTTGTGTTGGTTCGATGTTGGCGAGGGTGTCTCAGGTGTCGTGCTGGGTGCTGGGGTTGCTGGTGTTGCCGACGGCGTCTCCGTTGGTTCCGGGTGTTTCCGCTGGTGAGGGTGCTGTGGCGTTCGGTTTGGGTGTTGGTGGCGGTGCAGGTGTGGGTGTCGCAGTTACTGGTCCTGGGTTTGGGCGTGGTTGGTTGGGTGTTGCTGGGTGTGGGCGCTCGCCACACCTGGCTGAGGGCTTGGTGGGTGGCGCTGGTGGCGTTGGTTCGCCAGCCGTGCTGGCGTCTTTGGTGACGCCCATGGTGGGGGCGCCCTAGGTGTTACTCGGTGCCGCCCATGGTGGGGGCGCCCTAGGTGTTACTCGGTGCCGGAGTCGTGGTGGTGGTGGTAGGGGTGTTGTAGGTGACGGCACCTTGGCACGTCGTTGGTGGGGTTGGAGGTGGTGTGGATACTGTCGTGGGTGTTGGCGACGCTGGTGTTGCCGACGGTGAGGGTGTCATAGGTGATACTTGGTGGTTGGCGTGTCTCGTGGTGGTCTGATGGCGTGGGTGTTGTTGGGGTTTGGGCCTGGGCGCGGCCTGCGTTTGGGTGGTCGGCGGTTCCGGGCGTGCCACTCGTGGCTGGTGGTTGGTCGGCTTGTGGTCCCGGTGGGGTGGTGCCGGTTGTCTCTGGTGTTGGGGTATTTCCTTCGGCTGTCCTTGGGTCTGTAGTGGTAGGTTGGTGCTGTGGGTGGTTGGCGGTGTCGCTGTGTTGCCGCTGTCGGTGGTGCTGGTGACGGTGTTGGTGAGGGCGCCGCCGGCGGAGCTGTGGGTGATGTCGAAGGCGAGGGCGTTGTAGGTGATGCCCTGGTGGACAGTGGTGTTCTGACGGTGGGGGTGGGACCTCGCCACTCCTGGCGGAGGTTCCCATGGGCGTTGCTGGCCGGCGTGTTGGCCCCCTTGGTGTCGTTGATGTCGATGGTGTTGTACCGGGTGGTGTCGCCGTGGTGGCTGTCGTTGACGCTCTGGGTTGTTGTTGCTGAGGTCACACTGTCGGTGGTGCTGTCGGTGATGCTGGTGGTGAGGTCGTTGCGGGCGTGGCTATGGTTTACGGCGTCTCTGATGTTGCTGATGCTGCTGGTGGTTGGTGTGGGTCTGTGTGTGGGTGGTCAGTTGCCTGTGTTCGGGGGTGGGCGGTGGCTGGTTTCTGTGGCTCTGTCTGGGAGGGTGTGCGGTAGGTGGTGTGGGCTGTTCGTGATGCTGTTGGTGAGGGTGGTGCAGGCGATGCCCCGGGTGGTGTCGTGTCGTGGGGGAGGGTGGTGTTGGTGGCGCCGGTGGTGTGGCTGCCGCTGGTGACTGCGTGGTGGATGGCGCCCTGTGGTTGCTTTGGTGGCGAGGGTGTTGTTGTTGATGGTTCTGGGCGTGTGTCCTCGCCTCCTCTGGCCGGGGCTTGGTGGTTTGTTGGTTCACCGGTTGTGGTGGCTTTGGTTTCCTTTGGTGGCGGAGGTTGCCGGTGGCGACGCTGATGCTGGGGTGATGCACGCGATGGTGTGTTTGATGCCGTAGGCTTGGGTGATATAGGTGTTGTATCCGGTGTTGGTGTGCGTAGGTTTCGTAGGCGATGGTGCTGGCGGTGATGGTGTTGGTGAGGGTGTTGTGCTGGCTTGATTGATGGTGGTGTTGGTGTTTCCGATGGTGTGGATGCTGGTTGCGGTGGTTCTGGGTGCGGGTCGGTGGGTGGCGCGGGTGCGGTCGTTGGTCAGTGTTGGGTGGCTTCTTGTGTTGGTTTGATGTTGGTGAGGGTGTCTTAGGTGTTGTGCTAGGTGCTGGGATCGCTGGTGTTGCCGACGGTGTCTCCGTTGGTTCCGGGTGTTTCCGCTGGTGAGGGTGTTGTGGCGTCCGCTTTGGGTGTTGGTGGCGGTGCTGGTTTTGGGTGCCGCAGCTACTGGTCCTGGGTTTGGGCGTGGTTGGTTGGGTGTTGCTGGGTGTGGGCGCTCGCCACTCCTAGCTCAGGGCTTGGTGGGTCTACCTTTGTGTCCTAGCGGTGTTTCTGGCGGCCCTGCAGCTCCCCTGGCGGGGGGTTGCTGGGTTCTTGTTCTTTGGGTTTTCGTGTGTTGCGTGCGTTTGTGGTGCGGGCGGTGCTCGCGCTTTGGTGTGTGGTGTGCGTTTGTGGGGCTCGTGTCGGTGGCGGCTGTAGCGGTATGTGTTGTGTGCATGCGCGGGCGTGTGTGCGGTGTGTTGGTGGTGCGTTTGGGTGCCTGTCCTCGCCTTTCTGGGCTTGGTTTGGCGGCTCTGTGTGGGTGTGGGGGCTGTGTGTCGTGGCCCCTCTCCCGTCTCGGCTGTGGGGTCTGGGTGTGGTTCCCCGCCCCCCCTGGCTGGGGTCTGTTGGTGGTGTGTCCCCCCGCCGCCCCCTTTGCGTGCCCTCCCCCCTCTGTCTCTTTGCCGCGTCGCTTGGGGCGGTGTTCCCCTGGTGCCGTGCCCGGGCCTTCCCGGCTGTGGTGGGTGGGGGGGGGTCCTTGTCGTCGGCTCGGGTCCCTTCCCCTTGTGTTTCCCCTTGGGGGGGCTGATGCTTGCACTCCCCGTCAGGGTGTAACTCTGTTGTACGGGCCGTCCATTTGTACCCGCTCGGTACAAATGGACCTGCTCCGTAGCCAGGTACTCCAGCCGTTCCCCACACCGGGGTCGGGTACACTGTGGGTCGCAGGGGAGTCCTTGCGGGATAGGCGTGTCTCTTGCCTGCCCCGATGGACGGTGTGCCCTACCCGCAGCCCCTCGCTGGGCCCGAACCGCAGTACGTGCCATGGGGAGTGCTCTTGGTCAGGCCCATTCGTCACCCCCCCAGGCCGGTGCCACCGCGGGCCGCTGACCAACGGTCCCGGGCGTATCCCACCTTATTGCGTGTGCTCAAGTGGGGCCGACATGGTCACCGGGGGGGCCCCCAAACCCCTGAGGTTGGGTCCCTCGCCTGCGTCTCCCGTGGGCCCTTTTCGTCCCGCCCCCCTTTTCGCTGTGTGGTTTGCGGTGGTGGGTTTCCCGTCTCTCCCGGGTGGGGTGGTGGTGGTGGGGGGCGCTTTTCGCTTTTCCTGGCCGTGTTGCTTGTGTGCGTGTCCCCACCTCCCCTGGTTGTGGTTCGCCGCCGATGTGTGTGTTTGTGGCGCGGTGCGTGCGCGCGTGGTGTCTGTGCTGGTGTGTGTGTCGTGCGTTCGTGGAGGCGTGGGTGTGGGTGTGTCTTCCGTGTGTGTTGGTGTGTGTGTGTGTGTGTGTGGGTGTGTGGCTGGGGCCGGCTGGGGCTTGCTGCTAGTGTGGGTGTGGGTGTGGTTGGTGTGTGCCGTGGTTGGCACCTCGCCACTCCTGGCGGAGCTTCCTGAGTGCGATTTCCCGCCACTCCTGGCTGGGTTTCGCTGTCGGCGGTGGTGGGTGCTCCTCGCCACTCCTGGCTGAAGGCCCCGGGTGCGGTTCCCCGCCACTCCTGGCTGGGGTCCGCTGGCGGCGGTGGTGTGTGGTCGCTTGCCACTCCTGGCTGCGGGTCCCGGTCGCGGTTCCCCGCCACTCCTGGCTGGGGGGTCCGCTGGTGGCGGTGTTGGGTGGGCCCCTGCCACTCCTGGCTGTGGGTCTCGGGGGCGGCTCCCCGCCGCTCCTGGCTGGGGTCCGCCGGCCGCGGCGGTGGGTGTTTCCGCGGGTGGGGGTTTCCCGTGTTGTGTGTGCTTGTGGCGCGGCGTGTGCGTGTGGTGCCTGTGCTGGTGTGTGTGGTGTGGTGTGTGTTCGTGGTGTCTGTGTTGGTGGTGGTGTGGGCGTGGGCGGGCCTTCCGCGTGTGTTTGTGTGTGTGTGTGTGTGTGCGTGTGTGGTGTGTTGGTGGCGTGCGGTGTGGTGCGGTGTGGTGTGTTGGTGGGGGTGTGGCTGGTGTGTGGTGTGGTTGGTCCCTCGCCACTCCTGGCGGAGGTTCCTGTGTGCTACTCCCCGCCACTCCTGGCTGGGTTTCGCTGCCGGTGGTGGTGGGCGTTCCTCGCCACTCCTGGCTGAGGGTCTCGGGGGCGGCTCCCCGCCACTCCTGGCTGGGGTCCGCCGGCCGCGGCGGTGGGTGTTTCCGCGGGTGGGGGTTTCCCGTGTTTTGTGTGCTTGTGGCGCGGCGCGTGCTGGTGTGGCTTACCCCGAATACCAGCAATGCACCCACCCATTAATTAAATGCTGGCCAAGTCGCTGGCCAAATGGCAAATTTACGCGTAAATGCGTAAATTTTACGAAGACGGCCAATTTTCGGGGCGCCGCAGTGTTTACAGGTGTAAATTCGGTGTAAATTGGTGTAAATTGGTAGTTTTGCACTATTTCATGATGGAATTGACCTTCTTTGTCTTGCAAGTTGCGTGCTTTTTGTCATTTTGTTCACATTGTTGCCATTCGAACCGTTGTCAAGGCAAGTTTCCCGCACGTGGTGAGGTAATCTATGCATAGGAGAATGGTTAAGAGCAAAGCTTGGGGGTAGAAGAGGGTTGGTGACAGGGGTGGCCTCCTCCCCAAACTTGGTGGCACAACAACGTTGGTATCAACGGGTGGGGTAGACTAATGAAAAATGCATGTAAAGAAGAGACGAATAATTGTAGAGTAGAAAAATGTCGGTGGTAGGGGCGGCCTCCTCCCCAGACTTGGGGGCACAACAAGGTTGCTTACAAGAGTGTCCTTCTTTCCCCTGAGTTGTCATTGCACCCCCCTCCTCTTTCTTTTGATTAGTCTTGACATGGGTTCTGACATATAGGTGCGACCGCTTAGCCCCATTGCGCCCCAAGGTGTCGCTTAGATGCATTTCGCCAACGTTGCTGAGGCCCTCCGCTATCTACGCTCGGCGGACGGAGGGTCTCTGCGCATCCAGCACACCCAAGTCGCGCGGGCCACCAAAGCCAACGCCACTTAGGACAGGTACGCCTTCACCTTCGAGGAACCATCATCCCTCGTGGTGGCTTCCCCCCCGCGGTCGCAGCGCACACCAGCGGCACCCGCGCAATTTGTCAACGTTCGGTTTCAGGAGCGTCCGATGTGCTTGCTGCGGTGCAAACATTTGCGGCACCAAGCACACATGCAGCAGGTGCCACCCGGTTGTTGATGAGGCATGCATGCAACTTGTGGAAAGACTGGTACAATGTTTTTCATGTACTTGTCGTGCATGTTGGAATGAGTTGGCATCCCACACTGTTGAATGTCATGCACGTCATTTCCGTGTGCATCCCGCTTGCACCACTGATGGTGTTTGTACGTGGTGTGCCGCGCGGGAGCCCGTGTCGCCTAACCTTCTTCCTAAGCCACGTAAGTTCTCCCCTGCATGGCAGTTGACTGGCCCATGGATGCGGTACGAGGGAGGAGGAGGAGGAGGAGGAGGAGGAGGAGGAGGAGGAGGAGGAGGAGGAGGAGGATGTGGTGTGGCTTTTGGGCAGGGCCCATGATGGACCGCGCACGAGGGAGAGGGAGGGTTCGGAGTGGCCCCCAGATTTCTAACATTTGCAGCTGGGCAATGGTGCCACATTTGTGTTGCAAGTGGGGAATTGGAAAGAAACAGTACCCATCCAGA
>CAXIWF010001374.1:0-34445 GCA_964036045.1 Eutreptiella sp. 'Long Island Sound 2002' | reverse complement strand
CACGCGCACGGCGTGGGGGTGCTCCCCATGGGCCGTGCGCCTCTGAATGTGCCCCCCCCCCCCCCCCATGTCCCGGTCGCTTTCTGAAGGGGCTGCGGGTGCAAGACCCGGCGCTGGCGGTGGCCTACCTGCCGACCAGGAAGGGCATGCCCAGGATGCGGAACACGAAGAACAGCGCGGCGAACAGCACGAAGGAGCCCTTCTTGGCACTGCTCCCACTCGGCCCGTTGGAAGATCCGCGACAGCTTCAATGGGATGCTGGACGGGTCGTGCAGCCAGAAGACCACACATCCCACCGCACTGAACCCTGCGCACAAGTAGATCACACGAGGTGTTGTCTGTGCGAGGGGAGGGGGGGGGGCGCCGAACACTGTCTGCGGGCAAACACCACAAACCCCGAAGACACGAGACGAGTGTGAAAGAGCAAGAGCCGATGGCGTACATCTTTTTCGCATCCCGCTCCCCTCAGCCTGTCGACACCACGGGGCGGGGGTCTCCTCGCTTTTAGACGCGACTCCCCCCCCCCCCCCCCCCCAGTAGAAGTAGCCAAAACAGGACACGTCATCCGGGGGCTCCGTTGACACAACCAAAACACGTTCGGACCCACAGAGGGTCAGAATGAGCAGTGGCGAGAGGCCAATAGGCACCGCCAAAGGCAAACAATCAGATACCGAGGCCTTGTGCCAAACCCCCCAGTAGAAAGTGGCCGAAGGCCCCTAGGGGGGGGGGGGATCGCGTACCCGAACCGAGGAGACGGCCCCCCCGCGGTCGACACATTCCCATTTGCCCGCAGACGAAAAGGCATCGCCATCGCACAGGGTCCAGCGCTCAGGCTCAGCATCTCATGCAGCTCAGGCTCACGCATCTCATGCAGCTCAGGCTCACGCATCTCATGCAGCTCAGGCTCACGCATCTCATGCAGCTCAGGCTCACGCATCTCATGCAGCTCAGGCTCACGCATCTCATGCAGCTCAGGCTCACGCATCTCATGCAGCTCAGGCTCACGCATCTCATGCAGCTCAGGCTCACGCATCTCATGCAGCTCAGGCTCACGCATCTCATGCAGCTCAGGCTCACGCATCTCATGCAGCTCAGGCTCACGCATCTCATGCAGCTCAGGCGGATAGCCCAAGACACAGCACAGCCACCGGGGCCGTCTCAAATGCTCGGAGGCGCACGTTTTCAAGGGACAGCCCGGGCAAAGAAGCAACGACAGTGCGGAGCCGCAAGGCGGAGGGGGAGGGGCTCCGTGAGGACGGGGGAGAAGAGGACAGCAGACACGACCATGTTCTTTGCGGGCAGTCGTGGGCCCCGAAGGCCCTTTTCAGACCAGGAAGAGCAAAGCCCCCGCCCAAGAGCGCGGGGCAAATGTGCCTATGCAACCTTGCCACATTGGGTTCCGTGAAGCAGGAGGGAGATGTGTGAGGACCCTGAGAGGGCAACACATGAGGGCCCTGGCACAGCAAAGGGTCATGCTGCCACATCGGGGGGGGCGGGGCGGGGCGGGGCGGGGCGGGCGGGGCGGGCCTTCGGGGACCCGTGACAACATCCATTCCGCACCAACAAATGATGCCACGCTGCACGAATAGACCCACCTACATCTCAACCAAAACCCACAACCGCAAAGCCCATGGCCCCAACAATTGACATACGCCACAACTAATGTCGATTACACAAGGCGTTGTCTGTGCGATGGGAAGCGGGCAACAGAGACGGTCGAGGCACAAACACGACGCCGCAAATCCTGAAGATACTGCGACCCCGAAGGAAGGAGACGAGTTTGAAAAAGCAAGAGCCGATGGCGTAAACATTGTTCTTTTCATCGGTTTTATCGTATGAACGAATTTCAGTGCGGTGTGGTATTTCTTCGCAAGGGCAGGTCTAATCTGCCGGGGGTTGTGAGAATGCTGCTGGATGGTCGTCGGTGGTTTGTAGGGCGAATAGAGGTTGTGACAGTGCGTGGTGGCTAGAAGGGTTGCTGGTTGGTGGTGCCGGTTGGTGGTGGTTACTATTGGGCGGGGGAAAGACATATGCCCCGAGACTCTGTCGAGTTTCTGAACCCAGTTGGTTCTGCCCTTTCTTTTTAAGCCGTGTTTCTGGGTTCGTCCGCGTTTTGTGTGCGCTACCACCGGAGCGACTGTAATACACCACAGGGGTACCCGCAGGTCTTGACGTTGATACGCAGCAGCATGATTGGGCGACTCCTCTGGTCAACAGCGAACACTTGTTGAATCCATAGAATACCGAAGTGTTTCACAAACCTGAAAAGAAAGATCCGCCCAGGAGCAGCAGGGTAACGATGTGGTGCCCTGTGGTGCCCGCATCGAGGCCTGGACTTTCAGGTCCGAATAACCGCTGCAGCATCGGTCGCATCATCAGCATGTGCATATACCCTGCCATTTGGACGGTGTATGCCACCCCCACCCCCAGTGGGACAACAGCACTCTGAGACACAGCACATATGCAAGGAAAGGGATGGTGGCCAAGGTCTGATATCGAGCTTGCCCATGGGAGGGTGGATGGTTCTTCCTCCATAACCCTGAGGCCCCAGAGGCCCTTAAAGTAGGGATTAGCAGGCATGTGTGGGTGTGGCCATGCAGACTTCGCTGAGTACCTCTTGTGTGGGTGTGTTTGTGACGAAAAGCCGAGGTCCTCCCCGTGGGGCTGGGTGCCCCAGCTTCCCAGGACGCCCTGCCCCCCTCTCCCCAAGCAGCCAATGGCCGAATGGGGTGAAAGAAGAACACATCAAAAGGGCGTAAAACAGGCTTTGCAAGCGTCCGTTGATCATTGTGTGTTGGGGGGGTGACACCTGAAGGGGGAAGAACAATATTAAAGAGGGAAGCCCGCATGGGTCCAGGGCCCCAAGCGGTCGCCTGAGGCGCCAGCCCAAGAAGACAAATCATGCAGTCCTGGCGGTCCGCGGTTCTGTCTCTGGTGCCTGCTTGGGTCGCGGTAGGGGGCCTCGCCTGAGCCAGAACCTCTGGGGATTGGGGGGGGTGACACCTGAACATCACGAGTTGGGGACCTTCGATTCTTTGGCTGTGGACCCCTGCTCTTTGCTCTTTGTGCACCAGCCCTTGCCCGGGGTCCAGTTTGAGGCGGGTGCGGAGAGGGATTTTGCTGAGCATGTCCTCGAAAACGAGGGGCAGAGGATGGGCATACCTCCCCCCCCCCCCCCCATGTCCACCCCCCCCCCCCAAGGACGACGGTCCCCCCCCACCCCGGGGGGAACCGTTGCCAAGTGACGGTCCCCCCCCCCCCCCCCGGGGGGGATAGACACCATCGCCAATGAACAAATTACCGCCGCATACTACGCAGAATTTATGACCGATCAGTTGCTTGCTGTGCGTCGCCCAAGGCTCTGAAATACGCACTGACATACAGAGATTGAATGGTGCCATGCAAATGATACAAACAAGCAGGTGGCCCCCTTTTGGCCAAATCCGGGCCTGCATTTTTATCCTTTTGGCCCGTTTTGGCCGATTGCTGGCCGCAACGGCCGATGGTAATGGTATTGAACTCAGAGTGTGTTTTCAAAGGATTTGTGGCCAATGGCGACCGTGAACGCAGTGCCTTTCAGCCTCAAAGGCTGAAAAATCGAAATTTACCAAACAGATCTTTTGGGATAGTGTGCCCTCCCACAATTAAACAAGCCCCACATCCTTTCATCTTTGTTGACTTTTGATCCGCCGCTTGTGCCAGGCCTACGCATTGTTTGTGTCTGTGTCACTGATCAGTGACGGGACAGGGCAGATTGGGAGGAGCAACATACGCTACCACCAAACAACACTTGTAAGCCCCTCTTAACGTAATCGTCAGCCCGGCTCTCGTGCCTGTGCATCATGGGGGGGCGGCAACGGGCGGAGGGTCCAGCTGGATTTTCCGGCCCCCTCGCCAGCCAATCCCCAGCATGGGCAGCGCACAGGACGTTCACAGCATCGTGCCCCTTGTGTGTTTGTCGGCCCATCCGGCCACTGGGTGCCTGGGTGCTCCAGGGCAGGCCATGCATGCGTCCATTCGGCACATGGCGCCTCGAACAAGGCGGGGGGCATGCCGGTTCGATGGGTGCCCCCGCCCCCGGCCGAGCTCTGATGTCACCCGCTCTGTGCCACAGCCCCCGAGCGCGGAGCAGCCCTGTTCGACGCACCTGCACCGCCGTTGGACAGAAACACGCCGCGCCATCCCAAAAGCATTCCGTGAAAGGGACCACCAGCCACCCCAACACCACGAATATCACGTAACAGACGCCCTCGGACATGTGCACCGCCATCGGCTCCAAATCCATTCCGAGGCCATCGGCGATCCGCCGGAACGGCCCTTTGCACAGGAGCACCGTCGCGCCGAGCCATACAAAAGCCACAATCGCAGCGATCGTGGGGACATCGATGGAGACCGGGATGCCGTGGGTCGGCGTCACGGCCAAGATGTGTGTCTTTGAATTTGTGTCACAGACGGGGTCGCCGCCAGACATTTGCCGGCTGATGAGAGAGTGCGAAGGGCAAGCGATGGAGCCCCACCCCACCCCACCCCACCCCCCAAAAAAGTTTTGTGTCAAGGGCAGCGAAGGGTGGGTATTCGAGGGAGGATTGTGGACGACATTGCAGGGTCCACTGATGACGGCCTCCGCGGCTTGACCAAGCCGTGTGACACGCACGGAAGGAAGCACGCTTCTCCGTGGCAGCTTTCTTTGAGGTCCCCCTTTCAGGCCAATCACTGTCACCGGGTGCTCATTTTCTTTGAAGGGTAGTGCCGCACCGCAAAATGCATTGCAGATCCGTGCAAAGGCCAACCAACTAGGAACACAACACAGCACAACAAAGCATAACAGAGCACTACACAGCATAGCACACGACAACACAACACAGCACCACGAAAGAAAGGGCATTAGAACGGCCTCATGATAATCAATCACTCGGCGTGTTGGCCATGTTGGATCCCCGAAATTTTTTTTGCGGGGGGGCCTTGGAGCCATGAAAGCAATTTGAAGGGGCTGGGAAGGCCCATAGCCCTAAACAGGAGAGAACGGGGCACGGCGTCCAGTTTAGTGACTGTGAGTGGAATGCTTGTCCCACTACTTCACATTGCACCACACTGCCCCCGTTTGGCGTCCACTCCCCTGCATGCACTGACGGGCTTCACATTCTGGCATTCGCAAAACTGTCAAGTTTGGAGGGTGCTCGCCACTACATCTGATGTGGCAATTGTAACACAGTTCAAGAGAGAGGGGTTTTAGTTTGTGCTACAAAACTTTTTTTTTTTGACGAAGCTGCAATAGTTCTGCAATAGTTCTGCAGCTATACGAGTCAATCTCGAGATCTAAGTACACTCTCAGAACATACCATAGCTTCTTCCCCTGTCAAGGATAGGGATCGAGGTTGACAAAGAAGGAGCTACTTATATTCCTTCCTTGTGTATACCTGCAAAGCAACTTGGGGTCGCCATGACTCATGTTTGGCCCTTGTCTTCTCACCTATGACAAGTTTTCTTTGCTCCGGGGATGTGCATGGGTGAGTCTGGTGATGCTGTGGTTCGCCCCCTTATCCTCCTAGTGGTACACGTCCGTTTGGCCTATGGCGGTGAGCAGGTTGTGTTGTGTGGTGCTTCCTCGCGCCGTTGCAAGCCCTTTTGGATAAGTGCGTGCTGTAGACCCATGATATATGATATGATAGGTCCACCTCATGCAACCACTCCTGGGATGGTTTTTCCCTCTAATGCAGCCACTTACCCACCCTCCTATACCAAATACCGTCATAGTGCCGGTCTCTGAGAACACCTTGGCACCCATTATTGTGCATGTCTTGTGCCTCTTGCATCATTCTAGTGGTTTGGTACTTAAGCCTAGGTGCGGACAATTTCTCCGTCACTTTTTGATGCCCGATAGCATCTTGAGTGAACTCAAGGTATTTTAGCGCCTTCACCTTGGTATAGTATGAATCCTAGCGTTGTAGAATCTTCTGACACTCCTTGTCATCTTCATGTGTCGCCGTGGTAGGTGCGTTGACTTTTGCACGCTTTTGCTTCCGAGGTGGGTCGCACAATTGTTGATCCATCCTGGATTACACAATTGAGGTCCACAGCGGGTCACAAAATCATGATCCATGCAGGTCACACATTGGAATCCAAAGCGGATCACATAATAGAAATGCAAGGTAGGTCACACAATGGCTGGAAGCTTCCTTGACTTCATCCCTAGGGGGCACCTACCTTGCTAAAAAAGGCAGGCACCCAGGGGAAGTTGTTGCACCACGTGCGTACCATGGCAACTATTAGTGGTAAAACACCGGTGAGGCATCCCAAGATGCACCCACCCAAACAGCCCATAGAGCCCCGGGAAACCTTAGTTGCAAGCACACCGCCTGTCTTCCGAGGTTTTCGTTTTGCTGTTTGCCCATAATTCCCGGAGGCTTTGGGGTGCTTTTTGTTCTTTCTGAATGCCTCTTGATGGTTGTAGCTATTACCATGTGGCTGCTGGATGATTGCTGTTGTTTCCAGGTGCCTTTTGGATGGTTGCTGTTATTCCCTCGTGCCTTTTGGATGGTTGCTATTATTCCCTCGTGCCTTCTGGATGGTTGCTGTTATTCCCTGTGCCTTCTGGATGTTTGCTGTTATGTTATGTCTTGATGCCTTCTGGATGGTTGTTGTTACTTCCTGGTGCCTTCTGGGTGGTTGCTGTTGTTTCCTTTGGGTTGCTGTTATGTCCTTGGTGCCTGGTGCCTTCTAGATGGATAGTCTGATGGTTGTCACAGGTCCCAGAGTCCCAATATTTGCACCATCTCGCCCCTGCTGGCATACCAGGAATTTTTAGTTTTTAGGGGGAGTCTTTGCACTGCGTGCTGCACTGCGCGCGCACTGCGCGCTACTTTTAGACTATGTTCCCCCCGAAGAGCCCCCAAGCAAACCCCTTGGAAACACCCTTAGAATTAGGTGACCCAAACTGCCCTAGCTCAAGAAAGCTGCAAACTACCTTCCCTTCACATAACACACATCATGCACAACCGGAAAAGCCATGAACAGCGCATTGGTCGCCACCCTCAAGAACACAGAACTGTCTTTCTGTTCCACCTGTCTTCGAATCAAAAAATGCTGCAAATGCAAGAGTACACGCACGTACTCATGCAACTCCGTACCGGATCCCCTCCATATGTTCCTTACGATGCCCCAGTGCCACATGCGTGCAAACAAGTGCTCAATGCGTGCCCTATAGAAACCATGAACATCATTGTACTCCTTTTGCCGCTCGGTCAACGTCTTTCGACCGATAAATGGCCATGCCACATGGAGGCGCCCCTTGTATGCACCATCCATGGAGCCAATCTCATAATCCATACAATGTCCCCTCACTTTCCTCAATAGCACCGGAAGGTTGGGGCCCAAAAGAGGGCGGAAATGCTATGTCACCCTTGCATTCTCGGGGGTCCCCAAACAAAGGGGGACAAAATCAGCAGTCAAAACCTCCGCTAGGGGTCACCATGATGCCCCTAGGGGCCCCTATTTATCTCAAAGTATGGGTCTCTAGTACGGCCAGACGCCCAAATAGTTGCACTGCGCGCGCACTGCGCGCTGCACTGCGCTTGAGGCGCCCCCTAAGCTCAAGCGCAGTGCGCGCGCGGTGCAACTATTTGGGCGTCTGGCCGTACTAGAGACCCATACTTTGAGATACTAGGGGCCCCTAGGGGCATCATGGTGACCCGTAGCGGAGGTTTTGAGTTCTGATTTTGTCCCCCTTTGTTGGGGACCCCCGAGAATGCAGGGGTGATGTAGCATTTCCGCCCTCTTTTGGGCCCCAACCTTCCGGTGCTATTGAGGAAACTGGGACAATCTTTGAATCCACGCTTGAACAAACAAACGGAAGACAAGATCCCGGAGATGTTGCTCCATGTGCATGAGAAAAGCACCGGAGCTCACCCTCTTGACCTGCAAAAAGATGGTGTTGAGTGGTGGATTAAGCGTTGTGGTGGAACTCGGTCCCTAAGGACGCAAATGAAATATATGGGTATTGATGCCCACTCTGCCGAGGAGTTTTGGCTAAAGTATGGGCATGATGATTTACTTCCACGCGAACATTTGTTCCGCTTCTTTTTCTTCCTCAAGCACACTCCACCTCAAAGGTGTGCTCATCTCCTCTCTAGAGCAACAGGGTGCTCTGAGGAGGCTTGGTGGGCAAGTGTGCATCATGTTCGTTCTTACTTGAATGGTGTTGTCGCTGAAATTCGATGGGCAGTTTGGGTCACCTAATTCTAAGGGCGTTTCCAAGGGGTGTGCTTGGGGGCTCTTCGGGGGGAACATAGTATGAAAGTAGCGCGTAGTGCGCGCACAGTGCAAAGACTCCCCCTTAGTCTGATGCTTGTCATAGGGCCGCATCCTGCAGCCCGTGCTGGCACACCAAGCCTCGGGGTGTACACTGAGCAAAAGAATTGTGTGTTACTGATATTTGACCATTTTCAAAAAAAAGGCCCATTGTCCTTGTGGCAATGCTAGTTTGGGCTGGTGTGGGGAATCATGATTGTTCGTTCCACATAGATCCCAAAGGGAGGGGGCTTGGGATACTGATTGTGCAAGATGCTGAGGCTGAAAGCATTCACGGGGCCATTCGTGGGGGGCAGGAGGAGGGAAGGGGAGCAGGGGAGGTAATGAAACAAAATCACCACAAACCCTGCAGATGATGCGACAATTTGGACTGCACAAGGCATTGGCCCCTGCTCCTGGCCCATATGTATAGACCCACCCCACCGCCATTGCAGCCACCACTTTTCTGGTACCCCCCCCCCCCCTTTGTCCAACGAACAATTTTGTCCTAAAAAAATACGGTCCAATCGGGAGTGTTCATTGGACATGCCGTTCGGTGCGCGCGACAATATTCCAAACCGCGGTAATACATCTCTAGGCACAACACACACAGTCCATTCAAAGTAAAAAGCGATGGAGGCCTCCAATTAGCGCTTTGAGTAGAAGCCCTTGTTGCGGTCCCGCTCCATGCGCAAAAGCTGAACATGCTCCCTGGGCTTGGGGCCCTCCTTGTTCTTGGCCTGGGCAAAAGTGGCAGGGGAAAATTTCGCCACCTTTCTTAACGGCGAAATTTTCCCCGTGAAATTCTCCCCTAGCGAAATTTCACCCCCCCCTGTATGTCCTGTAGCACCCCCCAGCCTTTTCAATCAATGCCAGAACGCGCAGTCAAAGAGCAGAGGGTTTCTCGTAGCATCCCAACAACTACTGTGCATTTCGATGGCTGAAGAGATTTGGGTGATCCTTTTTTCTCTACCCCAAAATGGCCCCTTGAGGGCAATTCCGGCTACATCCTATTGAGAAGAGCTGCCTTTGCACGGAGTGGGCACATGGTGCACATTTTTTGTATTGTTAGAAATACCCTGCCCCTATTTTCAGGACAGATATTTTCAACATTTCGCAAAAGTACTAAAGCCACGGGGGGGCCGTCCCCTCGCTTTTAGACGCGACTCCCCCCCCAGTAGAAGTGGGCCGAAGGCCCCTAGGGGGAGAGGGGGGGGGGGGGGGGGGGGGGGGGGGGCATTGGAGGGGGGTTCAAGGAGGGGCGGGGGGGGGGGTCGGGAGGGTCAGTTGGGGGGGGGGGGGGGGGTCCAGGTGGGGCGATTTCGGGTGGTGGGTGGGGGGGGGGGGGGGGCACAGGCTCCCGTTACCTCCCCTTGGCCTCCCTCTGGGGCGAGAGCTGGGGCTAGGGTTAGGGCTAGGGTTAGGGTTAGGGTCACCGAGCTGGTGGAACCAGTCTTGGTTTTATAACCCTTTTTAGGGTCTAGGGTGGACCTACCAGGTTTAGCAAGCAAGCAAGCAGCAAGCAGCAAGCAGCAAGCAAGCAGCACGCGCGAAATGGCTAAAAATCAGAACTCCGTCGTGGTGCTTCGGATTCGGCTGAAATTTTGGTGGATGATACCTATGGGTGTGAAGTACAATCACACAAAGTTTGAGCAAGAAACTCGACGGTGGCGGCCGGGAACGGGATTCGCAAGTGGCGGACCTCAGTTTCAAAAACTGCAGTTTAGGGCCAAAATCAGCCATTTTTGGGCCAAAAAAGCCCTGGAACACATTCAAAACGGCCAAACGAAGGGAAACGGTGGGCACACTACACGTGCGGCTTGACTTTCCCGTCCCAACGAGCTCTTTCCGGCCCTCTAACTCCATGATATGTCCCGGAAACGGCCCAAAAAGGCCCCTGGAAGCTCCAAATGCCGACAGCCACAAACCAAGAATAGGCCATATCTTTGGCTACATGGCTCAAAATGCAATTCCGAGGGCACCTACTCCACCCGCAACCCCCCACTTTTTGTGGTTTCCACCCCTCAGAATTGCCCAAACGGACACCTAGAACCCCATACCTGGGCCCACTAGGCTGCGGCAAGCTGCAAGCTCAAGCCCAAACAGGTGGGTGCCCAAATGGGTCAACAGGGTCCAGTAGGGGCAAAAAGATGACTTTTCTCAAAAATGATCCTAGACCATGTGCGACGCTAAAACAACTGTTTTTGGACCCTTTTGAACTAGTGGTGGCCCATTTTGGTCCTCCGATAATCCCAAAATGCCTTGAAAATGGGCTGTTTTGGGACCAAAAATGGGTCAAAAATGGGTCAAAAACGCATTTTTCCAAAAATCATCCTAGACCATTTGGGGTGCACAAACGGGTAAAATGAGCCCATTTTGAGCCCATTTTGGGGCATTTTGGCCCCTCAGAAGTCCAAAAAGCCTTGAAAGTGGGCCTCGTGGTGATGGGGTTCACTTGCGAGCTGATTGCACTTTGTGAAGAGCCATCAATGTGTGAATCATTCTTGATGTCCCTCACCAGTCATAGCTGATGTTCCCTCCCCCACCAGCTCGGTCCCAATATTCAGTCTTGATTAGCGTCACCGAGCTGGTGGAACCAGTCTTGGTTTTATAACCCTTTTTAGTGTCTAGGGTGGACCTACCAGGTTTAGCAGCAAGCAGCAGCAAGCAGCAGCAAGCAGCAAGCAAGCAGCAGCACGCGCGAAATGGGGAAAAATCAGAATTCCGTCGTGGTGCTTCGGATTCGGCCGAAATTTTGGTGGATGATACCTATGGGTGTGAGGGACAACCCTACAAAGTATGAGCCAGAAACTCAACGGTGGCGGCCGGGAACGGGTGTCGCAAGTGGCGGACCTCAGTTGCAAAAACTACAGTTTAGGGCCAAAACAGCCATTTTTGGGCCAAAAAAGCCCTAGAACCCATTCAAAACGGCCAAACAAAGGGAAACGGTGGGTACACTCCACGTGCGGCTTGACTTTCCTGTGTCAACGAGCTCTTTGCGGCCCTCTAACTCCACTATATGTCCTTGAAACGGCCCAAAAAGACCCCAGAAGCCCCAAATTTTGTGCAGATTGGCCGGCAACAGCCACAAACCAAGAACAGCCCATATCTTTGGCTACATGGTCCAAAACGCGATTCCGAGGGCACCTAGTCCACCCGCAACCCCCCACTTTTTGTGGTTTCCACCCCTCAGAATTGCCCAAACGAACGCCTAGACCCCCATACATAGCCCCAGCAGGCTGCGGCAAGCTGCAAGCTCAAGCCCAAACAGGTGGGTGCCCAAATGGGTCAACAGGGTCCAGTAGGGGCAAAAAATGACTTTTTTCAAAAATGATCCTACACCATGTGTGATGCTAAAACAAGTGTTTTTGGACTGTTTTGAGCTTGTGGTGGCCCATTTTGGTCCCCCGAAAATCCCAAAATGCCTTGAAAATGGGCTGTTTTGGGACCAAAAATGGGTGAAAAATGGGTCAAAAACACATTTTTCCAAACCTCATCCTTGACCATTTGGGGTGCACCAACGGGTGAAATGAACCCATTTTGAGCCCATTTTGGGGGAATTTGGCCCCTCAGAAGTCCAAAAAAGCCTTGAAAGTGGGCCTTGTGGTGATGGGGATCACTTGCAAGCTGATTCCACTCTATATGCTTTCAATGTGTGACTCATTGGTGTAAGCTCAAGCCCAAACAGTTGGGTGCCCAAATGGGTCAACAGGGTCCAGTAGGGGCAAAAAATGACTTTTTTCAAAAATGATCCTACACCATGTGTGATGCTAAAACAAGTGTTTTTGGACTGTTTTGAGCTGGTGGTGGCCCTTTTTGGTCCTATGAAAATCCCAAAATGCCTTGAAAATGGGCTGTTTTGCGACCAAAGATGGGTCAAAAATGGGTCAAAAACGCATTTTTCCAAACCTCATCCTAGACCATTTGGGGTGCACAAACGGGTCAAATGAGTCCATTTTGAGCCCATTTTGGGGCATTTTGGCCCCTCACAAGTCCAAAAAGCCTTGAAAGTGGGCCTCGTGGTGATGGGGTTCACTTGCAACCTGATTTCACTTCGTCAAGAGCCATCAATGTGTGAATCATTCTTGATGTCCCTCACCAGTCATATCTAATGTTCCCTCCCCCACCAGCTCGGTCCCAATATTCACTCTTGATTAGGGTTAGGGTTAGGGTCATGGGTAGGGTTAGGTGTAGGGTTAGGAGCAGGCTGTGGGTTGGGGTGGGCGTTAGAGTCAAGGTTGGGTTCAAGTATAGCGTTGGGGTGCTCCACTGCCTGGGCGGGGAGGGATGCTACGTGGGCAAGGGGAATGAAAAAATTTTTTTCGGGCGCCTTCGGCGCCACCATATGTATGGTCAGTAGCCATTGACCCTTGGTAACTAAGTGGGCCCGGAGGGCCCGAAAGGGGGGGGGGGGGGTCGCGTACCGGGACCGAGGAGACGGCCCCCCCGTGACTAAAGCACATGGAGATTTCAAGGGGCCTGGATGTATTGAATGGATCTGTAGGATTGAGCTCACTACAAACCCAATGCAAATCATCCACCACTGAGCCTCCAAATACTGTTGATTACGCTCCAACCGCCGTCGGTTGCCCATCGGCTACCCCCGGACGACCGTCAGTTGACCCTCCAACCGGCAAGGGCTGCCCTTACCAATTATTTTCACATCGTTCCTTCAGGCCACGCCTGATGCTTCCCCAATCCACATCCTTTCCTCAAGTGCATCCTGAAATGGTGCATCTGCCATCACCAAATCATTGTACTGCCTGGCTCTGGACACCAACCGTCCCTGACTCCCCTCAATACTGACCTTGACTTGGTCCCACATTGCATGAGGTCAGCACACTGTGTACATTTCCATTCTTTTCCAAAGGGGGTCAGGCTCCAGGGCTGACTTCTCTTGTCACCTTCAACAAGGCTGTTGTTGTTACTGCAACTTCTGGTACCTTGTGCCTTTGTTTGCACAGGGGGGCAGGGGCAACAAATCATTCACCATGCTCTGAAGCACAAACCCCCGCCATTCACCCGTGTTTTGTCCCCTCAGCCCACAAGGTCTCCCCCCGGCAGCCCCATCTCCGTCCAGCGGGCCCACTTGGTAGGACAGAAGTCCTTGCCACAAGTGGAGCACAACTCAGTCCAGTCACCATGGGCACTCCTGAAAAAGAAGGGGGGAAATAACCCCCCCCCCCCCCCATGCGCAAGCACAGTGAAAGTCAGGAAAACGACGGTCCGACGGGGTCCCGTGCTTAGACAAGGCAGCGCCCACAAGAGGAAACCTGAAGGAGCAATCAGGAAAGCAACGGTCAGACAGGCTCTTGTGCTTGGACAAGGCAGTGCGTGCGCAAGCAGGGGGTTCCCCCGTGCGTGTGTGTGCGCCGCGCATCAAAGCAGGAGACAAGCATGTGCCCCCTCCACTGTAAGACACTCTCCATCCAAAACACATTGCTTCTTCGGTGCTACTCACAGTCACTGGAGCGCAGGCTCCACAGGACAGTTCGACTGGAACGCATACCCGTGAGAAGGTCACGGTAATAGAGGGCGGGTTGGGCGGGTGGCACTAGAGCAGTGCACCTCAGTCACAGAAAAACTTATCTACAACAGGGAGGGAGACGCCCCCAGTGGAGTCAATCGGGCACACACACACGCACTCCGGGCGGAACTTCCATTCCTACGGAACTACAGTTCCCCCGTGCGTGTGTGTGCGCCGCGCATCAAAGCAGGAGACAAGCATGTGCACCCTCCACTGTAAGACACTCTCCATCCAAAACACATTGCTTCTTCGGTGCTACTCACAGAGGCCCGCGAGCGAATGCGAGCCTTGCACGTGCTCTCATGGAGCCACCATGGGAGTGGGGACGGACTGTCGTAGGCGGTCAAACGGCAGGTCTGACTCCCCCCAGGCCACCCGACGCTGCTCGCAGAGGCTCAGCATGGAGGCCCGGGAAAGCATTTCATGCTTCCGGCTCAGAGGGTCAGCGGGGTTCACCGCTGAAGGCACTCGAAAAACAGACAGTTGCAGGCCACTCCACGCCCGCAGCCAGAAGATGCGTCGCAACAGACGCAGCTGTACAGGGCAGTCAGTGGACGCCCGTAGGGAGGCGGACTGGACTCGGACCGCCTCATTGTCGATACCCACAGCCACAGAACGCAACCGGCAGCCTACTGCAGCTTTTAGAGCTCCATATACGCCATATAGCTCTGCCTGCTGCAGGCTGCGGACCCAGCGGGGACAGACGTAGGATCGGTAAAAACCTGGGGAACCAACGACCCCGATTCTGAAACGCCGTCCGCAGGGCGCTGCGTCGGAGAAGAAAGTATGTACACGCACATGTGATGGGTCACTGAGACCGTGAGACGGGAAGGAGAGGAGCAGAGCCGTACCAGTGGCACGGATCAGCGTGCGGCTGAAAAATGGGGAGCGGTGGAGCATGGCATTATAGGCCCCCGCCAGGAAAACAGATGCCCCCCCCATTGGTCTGAACACCCACTGTAATCGCCCCAATAGGCGGGCCATCTCTCTCGCTGGCATGCGCCCCGTGCCGACCCCTTGCAGCCACAAACGCAGCGTGGCCTTGAGCATGTCCACGCTGTTGGAAACAGAGCGCCTAACAGAGTCCAGCCGCTTGCCGAGGAAGGTGATGCAGGTTGAAGGCTCCAGCTCGCTTTTGGGGCTAATTATAAACCCCGCATCACGGAGAGCCGCAGCCACACGCTGCACCCCTGCCCGGGCTGCCGCCGGACTAGTGGCGGTGATGAGGATGTCGTCAAGGTAGACATCCGAGTCAACATTTGTGCCGCGCAGTGCACGCGCCACAATCCCAGAAACGAGGCGCTGGCAGATTGCTGGAGAATACTTCCAGCCAAATGGCAGGCGCGTAAAGCGCCACCGACGCTGGCTTGCCTGAACTACAAATGTGCGGCGCCACCGTCTTGGGAGTATGATACTCCAATAGGCATTGGTCAAGTCCAATTTACACATGTACAGTGGCCCAGGGGGCCAGTGCTGGAAGCGAGACATGATAGCAGAGAGGGCAGGGAGCTTGACCCTGGGAGGAGGACGCTCATCATAAGCGTTTATGGCAGTGGCATTGAGGAGCAGCCTGCACTTGTCGGAAGACTTAGGTCTAAGAAAGGCGCTGGCAGAAAAAGGGGCCGACGTGGGCTTAGCGCCACACGTGACAGCGTGAACCGATTCAAACATGTGAGAAAGGGGGGCTGTCGCGCTGGAGTGGCGTGCCGCCCCCCGGCAGGAGAAGGATTTGGTACACCGACGGTAGATTGCCTGAAGCCCCCGCGGGACACATTTCCGCCAGAGGCTGCGCGCGAGGCTAACGCGTCCTGCTGGGCCCAAGCCCTTGGCTGCCACCTGCTCGGGCACCTTCTGGGACTGGTTCTTTGGTGGCAGCGGAGTACTGTCGTCGTAAAGCATGTCGTCTGGACGGCACAAGCCACTTTCCGCTATGCCTTCTAGAACATCTCGGAAAAGAGGAGCCGCCGCCGCACCCCCATCGATGTTTAGCAGCGCCAAGTACATGTCAACGAGCGCCGTGCGAACCATCTCCCGGCGCCCCCAACGTATACCGTCCAGGCTCGACACTTTGCGCGCCAGCAGCTCAATTTGCGGTCGCAGCATCGTGTGCTCCTGCTGTGCCGCTCGATGTTGTACGAACTCGCTTTTTCCGCATCGGTGGTGTGCTCGTAACCTCCCCGTCGGGTCGTGGAGGACCCTGTAGCGTTGGGCGGGGTGGGGCCGATTGCGCCCGGGTGAGGTCGGCCCGGACCCATGGTGACCAGATCTGATACGTGGTTCCCGTCTGCTCCTGCCAGCCAAGTGTCTCCGCCTGTTGTGAGGGGATGATGAGCGGCCCCCCACGAACGAACTCCCACGTGTGCGTGGGGTACGCGTAAATGCGGAGCATTGCCGGCATCGCCCAGCCCCCCCAGCGCAATTGCGCGTCCGTGGGGGCGCCCAAGCAGCGGAGCTGCGCGCTCCCGAAGCGCCGCCAGCCATGCCAGCGGAGTAGCGAGCAGCCCGAGTTCGGGCGATTGACGAGGTCTTTGAGAGCTTTGTGCAGGCTCTGCCGAGTACTGTGCCATGCCGGGCGCTCTGGGTGGTAACCGTGGCGCGCACGGAGGTCCCAGAGGCGCCGCGCCCACAAGGCTGTCCAGGGGCCTGGCACCTCTTCGCAGGGTCCACTGCGCCCCTTTGCCCCTTGCCGGGGGACGGTGGATCCATCATAGTAAGCGGTGACGGCTTCCTTTGCCCGGAGGCCAAATGCGATGCTGAGTGCCGCCAGCGCCACCACTTCCCATTCGTGTGGTGCGGAGGCGAGCTCGCAGAGGCTGCGGAACGCTCGCATGGACGCCCAGAATTTGTACGAGGCTCTCCGGCGCTTTTCATGGAAAGAGGCGACGGCTTCGACCAGTTTCCAGTCCATTGGGCAGACGATGGGCTGGATCCACTTGAACTTCTCTAGTACCCTGACCGCTGCGAGAAGTTTTCGGGGGCCACTGTCCGATTCCGTGGTGCGGATGAGGCCAAGCATGTGGTCTTGCAGGCATTCCCGGGCGCTGGCACCCGGCTGTCGCCTGACGGTGACGGCGAGGCGTCGCAGCGCATCTCCATAGCTTTCTCTTGTGTCTTTCGCGAATCCGTAGAGAGCTGTGCTGTCGTAGGTGGTGGCGAAGTCGGCAGCGGCCGCCCCCCGGTACCGTGTGATGGCCTCCGAGAGGGCGATGGCATCTGCAGTCCGTACGCCGATTCTTCGATCACTTGCAACAACTGCCCCGGCAGCGCCGCCAACCCCACACCCGCAGGGCGTTGACCGTCTGTCGGTCGGATGCGCGGCAGGGCCCTCTGGACGAGGGCAGCGGGGACAGATCGGGGAGTCTGAGTCAGAGCCCCTCCGCCCATCGCCGAGTCAGTGCTTTTTCGCGTACTGTCCGCGGCAGCTGTATGCCCCCCCCTTGCCAGTACCAGTGGCAGTGGCCGCAGATGCGGCAGGGGGTTTTCGGCTGTCGCGCGCAGTTCACCAGGTCCCCTGAGTTTCGACTCCTGAAGTGTGGCTCCCCTTTGATCCACACGAAAGCCGGCGCCCCAGGGGCGTGCTGTGTGCTTTCAAACACCTTCTGGTAGTCCGGTGACGTCGATGAGCTGGATGACTTGCGCGCCGCGCGCCCACCGTCGTCGGAGGAGCTATCGGAGAAGTCCGAGGATGCCGACGAGGACTCCGAGGAAGAATACGACCTTTTGCCTTTCGCGCCCCCACGCCCTTTGTCTTTGGCCTTGCGTTCGCGCTTTTCCGCCCGCTTGGCCTTGCGCTTGCGGCGGGCTTTTGCCTCGCGGTGCTTGTCCTTGAGAAGCTTTTGTGCCCCTTCCTCCGTGCGGAGCAGCACAGACCACACCTCCATCGCGACTTCGAGCTTGCCTCCTCCGTTCGCTGGCTCCGTGGCTGCTTGGCTCCGCTAGCCGTCGACGTCCATGCCAGCGCCGTTACTTTCGCGGTCGTCAGTGTCCATGATGATGTTCTCAAGCAGTCGCCCCAGTTTGATTGCCCAGCGCGACGCCCCAGCTTGTTTCCGTACAGCCCGGATATTTTGCTTGGTCATCGCATACTTGTCGGGCTCCTCAAGCTCGCCATCCGCGTGGCCGGGACGTTCTCCTTCACAGAGGTCGTCGGCGTCCGCAGGATTCTCCGGCGCTGGAGCTGAAGCCCGCCCCGCCGTGGCCTCCTCCCCAGAGGTGAGCCCAGCACGCCCATATGTGAGATCTGCCGCCAGCAGGTCCACGAAAGCGAAAGCTGCCTGGGACTGCTCGGGGGTCAGGTCGTATTTGGCGACGTCGACGTCCCAGTGCACCGAGAGGGCGAACAGAAACGCGTCCCTGTACGTCACGAACTCCGGGCTGACTATGGGCACGCCCAGCAGGCGCCGAAACAACACCGCGCAGCGTGTAGTCGTCAGCGTCAACGAAGAGTTCCAGCAAGTGAAGCCACAGTCCAGGACAGGCGTGCGGCTTTCTACTGGTACGTCCTCAGCCAGGCCTGGCGTGTCCAGGAGCATGCACCAGGCGGTATCTAGGGTTTGCTTGTCGTCCGCAACCAGCTTTTCCTACTCCCACTCCTGTGGAGCAGCCGGGCGCTTTGGGCCTTTCGACCGGCGGCCCCGGCGCCCCACCCGCGCTGTTGCAGACGATGATCTACCAGAAGCGTTTTGCAGGTCAGACATGGCACTAGAGCAGTGCACCTCAGTCACAGAAAAACTTATCTACAACAGGGAGGGAGACGCCCCCAGTGGAGTCAATCGGGCACACACACACGCACTCCAGGCGGAACTTCCATTCCTACGGAACTACAGTACCATATTAGGGAGGGGCACCTTCTGTGGGTTAGGGAGCACTTGGGTATGCGACTATTGACCAGACCCTGTCCAACAACCTCAAAGGGTAAGAGTCCCTTACCTGAGTGAGAGCCACAATAGTTTCCCTCTCTAAGATGGTATTCTTTCTTTTGCAGCTGCAGCTGCAATGGTTCTGCAGCGGGACGAGTCAATCTCGAGATCTAAGTATACTCTCAGAACATACCATAGCTTCTTCCCCTGTCAAGGACAGGGATCAAGGATGACAAAGAAGGAGCAACTTATACTCCTCCCTTGAGTATACCTGAGGTTTATACATTACTTGTTGTTGCAACGCTTGTGGGGTGGGATTTGGCGTACACACCCTAGGCTTGACCTTACCATACCATGCGCTAACAGACTGTCTTGGCTATGTTTCTTCATTGTCCCTAGGGGGCATGGTGAACTCGTTTCTTAGCCGGTAGACACTGTGAAGCATCATGTATTGGTGATGTGCCACGTGCCCCTTCAAGTGGGGTCCATATCCTTGGGGCATTTGGTCATAGAAAGAACTGGGAACTCTTAGGCATGCGACATGGTGCATGTCTTCCGGGGACGCATTGTCGTACCATTGCTCCGCGTATTCTGCCCATGTACCCCATGATTGTGTCCATGCCCTCCGGAAGAAGGGAGCCCATTTTGGGCACGGAATCAGCCGCTTGTGCACGGTGGTGCCATGCCCAGTATTGCACATGGGGCACTTCACAACATTATGATCCCATGGCGCGCCACATCCATCTCACCGCTCATTTCCCCATAGCCATTTTACCCATGTCATCCGGCGGGTTCCTTTGAGGGAGAGCCAAGACACCTAGTGTGTACCTGAAGATAAGTAATAGTGTCTCCTCTCTATGACCCATTTTTTGGCTGGGGTAGGCGCAGGACCCCCATTAACAGCGATGTAACCTGGGTGGGTAGGCGTGTATTCAGGGAGAGGTAGGCCAGTTGCCATTCGGGCCAGACGGCCAACCTCATCCTTACGTTTGATTTCTTTTCGCTCCTCCTTGGTTTTGGCATTGGTTATATCCCTGTGACTTGGGACCCACCTCAACCGGAGGGGCTTGTTCCGTGTTTCCTCCTATAGGGTGAGTCGTAAATCCATATCGGAACACTCCCTATGCGGAGGATGTAGGTCGTGCCACAAAACAATACAAAACAATACGCACAGAAAAGTACAAAGTACGGTCCGCTGAAGGAGAATTGCACAGCCGGCTGGATGGTGGAGACAAATGACAAAATGGGGACAGACAACGCAAATGCAACAGCAGTGTGTGTGATTAACAGATGGGGGTAATGGTGCTAGTATTGTGCCTCCCAACCCCTGTTCCTCAACGAAAACTGAAGTCTGCCTCTTTTGCGTGCCATTTTTCCACTAAGGGGAAAAATAGCTAGAGGCGACCTCGAGGGTTGGCAAGGGGCATATATTGGGACCTACGTCCCATGTGTCTATAGCAATTTTGGTCGGATTATTGCTCGCCCTGGTCATGGAGATATGGGATCGTGAGTGCGGGCCGTTTCGGCCAAATTTCGCTGTTTTTGCCATTTTGGGCCATATTGGGAATACCATATCTCCATGCCGCAAGGGATCTAGCCAATGTGGAGGGGCGATTCTTGTAGCATATGACCAAGGGTCAAATGCCCTAAAGTTTCTTTGTTGCTCATCCGACATAGCCGGAGTCATGCAACGCACGGTGCGCGCCATGATGCCCAATTTTGCACCCCATGCTGTTTTTGCCCCCGCCGCGTGACCATCCCCTCGGGGAACAACAAGCAGCCAACGTGACAGCAAGCCAAACCCCGATGCACGGGACCAAAGGGGATATCAAGGCCAATGAATCAAGGCTTGGCTCGACAAGATCGCCACAATTGCCTACCCTGGTTGGTCGCCCACTACGGCCGATTTTGCCAATTTTGACATCATGACCCCACGTGGCGACCCCGTGACGCCATAATGCCAGGGAATTTGGGGGAACCAAGTGGGATAGAGGCTCTGGGGAGTTCGTAATCGAAGGGCACAGGGCTGATTGCTTCGCCCCTGCCCTCGTATGGCCCGGACGAGGGGTCAATGTTGGACTTTTTGAGCCAAAAGTCAATTTGGGCTGAAACAGCCCATATCAGCTACCCCCCCCCCCCCTAGGGGATAATGGCGGAGCCATATCTCCCGCTCAGAAGGGAGTGGGGCCGTGCCATCAAAGGAGCATAGGGAGCCACTGTCGGTTGGCCTTGGAGCCCATTGGCCCCCAGGAACTTGCCCGTGGCTGGTCGGGACGCTCCTCCCTTGGCAGGGTTCTAGGGTCAATTCTGGGCAGGTCCGTGGGCTGTGTTTGAGCCCCCGTACCCGCATGCCACTAGGGAGGTGGGACATTGGATCGGGATATGGGTTAGGGATGAGTGTCTATTGTCTTGAGGTGCCCTTACCCCAGTCAATGGCTTAACCCACATGTGTACATATCCTGATGTGTTGTTGTACATACTTTTGTTTTGTTTCAGAGTGGCAAGGATCCTAGAACGCTTTGTTCCATGAGGATGCCCCTATGAGCGCAGTGCTTTGCCTGCCTGCTTGCTTGCGTGTCCGCCGCAGCGTCCCGTGGCCAGGCCCCCCCCACGGGAACGCGTCAATATCTTACCCATTTCAAAGCCAAAAAAAAGTATTGCGTTCTCAAAACCGGCCTCAAATTTCCGGCCCCTTGAGTAAACTTCACTTTTCCCTGAGGAATAATTCTCTTACGTGGCCATCCAAAACCCCGAATCAACCCCAGTCAGTAAGCTATTGCCTGGTGCGAAAGCTACCAAAGCAGATGTGTTGGACATTCAGCACAAAGCAAAACAGAAAGTACACATAAATAAGATGCACAGCGATTTCAAAGACTGCTGGCCCTCAGCCCACCACCCGTGTCTTCCATGTCCCAAGGCCGCTTGTCCCTTGCTACCCTCGAGTGCTGCCGTGCAGTGCTTTGGTTTTGCTCCACAAGTTGCTCTTTTGTCTTCACCGGTACTTTACGACGCCCCGCATCCGATTCTCTGTTCCCCTTCGCTTGCACTCAGCCGGTGCGCCACCGGCTTCAAAGGCGGCCCCATGGCCGACTGCTAGGCCGACGGCCCCTGGAAATACAGGGGTTTGTGCGCCAAGATGGAATGCGGTGCCCCGGGTTAGGCACACGTGGTCTTGTGTGTGCATCAAGGTTACCGGTGTACCACTCGGAGTCAAGTCGCCCTTGGTACCCCGTAGGCGAGCACCTACACCCGTCGCGTACTTTACCAAAAGCTACCAGATCTACACAATAGACCAAATCCTCTCCCCAGGTCTAGGGCCCTCTGATATCTTGGACAGGCCGTGTCTCAGACTAAGGGAGGGGGGGGGGTTGGCACAAGGCCTCGGTAATAAGAGGAGGGGGGGGTGTTCCCGGATCACCTTCTGCACCTGAGGCGGCATTTTCCATGGCAACAGAAACCAGGGAAGCAGATTTCTCCTGCTGTGAAATTTCACAGGAACGGTGCGACAAACACCACATATGCCACACCCAGGCATGCAGGGGTCCAAACAGGAATAGCGTCCACCGGGTTGGCGCCGCCGTGGTGCGCCACGCCCGACGCCGACCATACCCACGGACACGACAGACCACCGCAGCTCTACCATTACGCAACCGACCAACTGGCAGTGACAAACTACACCAAACCCCCCGGCCCCCCGGGAGAGCGCAACCTCAACCGAGTTAGCCAGCGTGAGCACGCGTCACGGCATGCGAGTCCCGTAGCACGTGCTTCTTCAAGTCATCTCACGCCTACTGAAAACCAACCGAGGAGGGGGTGCCTGCAGGACAAGTGCCTCTAGCCGGGCTCCCGGCCCCTGGGCCCCATAATCCGGAGGTTGATGAGGAGGTGCCATGGGACCCTCCCCCACGTACCATCCGCCCGAAGGAGAGGAATGTGAGACCTCGGTCGAACATGGGTTACCTCTCTGGGCAGAATCCGCTGTAGGGTACTGCTCGCGGCGACCGTGCCCTTTCCCCACGTGGGGGAGCCGCTTTGTGGGGGCATGTGACGTAGGGCGGTGGGTGGGAGAGCAAAAGCCCCTTGGTAAGACCCCCCTCTGGGACAACCCCAGTCCCGAGATGACCTACCTACCCTACCTGGGGTGCATGCAAAATTGTGCAGCAATCAGAAATGACATTTCTGCAGCCTCCAAACAGCATAAGTCAAGTGTAGACGATGCAACACAGACACTTAGGAGTGAATTAACATCTCATGTGACAACCATGCATCAATCAAGTGGCTTGACTGGGTCTTATTTTGCACCCACTGCAACCCCAAAGCCTAAGGATCCCAGAGTTGTCACTTTTGGTGTGGATCCAACAGGCAATCCGTTGTCACCACAGCCTTCCCTGTCTCATAGAGATGCTTGTCACCATGATGCATTCAATGAATCAGAAGTTGGTCTAGAATCCGGATATCCACGAGCCTTAGCGTTGACGGAAAATCCAAAGGTACATCATCCTTATGGGTTACCTGTGCAGGCATATGAATTGTCAAGACAGACCTAGCCAGTTTTTACTCCCACCCCCCGTGCGACATGTCATTCTCAGCCTGTACATCGACTTGTAACTGCTTCACACTATTCTAAGAGTGAGCAGTCAGTCAAGTCTGATGCTGTACCCTGCCATTCTGGTACACCCCCCGCTTCTGCGGATCCAAAAGGGGATTGGCGTCATTGCAAGGGATTGGATTTCAGATTCCTTGACTCCAACCTGTTTTTTGATCCATATGCCCCCTTCGAATTCAGTGATGGGTCAGCGCATGGTTCCAAATTTCCAAAGGTGAAGCCCAGTGGGGTACCTCAGGGTCCAGGTTTGGCATTTGCCGAGGTCCCCCCATACAGTCGGGACAATGAGACGGAGGATTCCGTACCATGTCCAGTTGGATCACAGCCTGGTCCTGGATTGTTTGGTAATCTATCCGACCCATTTTTGGATCATAACACCCTGACTGAGACACAGGCCCTACAGTTCCTCACTAGGATGGATCAGGGGGAAACTGGGGTCCAATGGTGGCAGGAATACCGCATCTGGGATAATGATGTGGGCAGGGGTTTGGGAGATGCAGTGAGACGTCGTGTACTGCGTGCTGCCATATAAGCGATATTGGGCGCACAGTTCACGAAACGTATTGTGCGCAGGTGTCAGGGCTATGAGGTAATGAAAGCAATGGTAAGGGCTGAGGTTTTCAGGTGCGCCAATCCTGATGTCATCTCTGATGCCCGGAAGGCCATCGATTTGCCCTCCAAACCCACAGCATTAGATGCTGCGGCGTTTATGGATGATTGGTGTTACTATGGTGTGCGTGTTAAGGGGGGGGGTGACCTACCCGGCAGCCCGTGACCAGTTTTTAGATGCATTGGGCCCTCCTCAGGAGACCTGCATTTACAACATGTATTTGGAGGAGAAGAAGCATGGTAAGGAACACAACTATCTGGAGATCTTCCTTGTACTAATGTTTGAACTTTTGGCAAGGGATGAAGCCCATAACAGGCAGAATCATTGGCGTAAGCGAAATCAAACTGGTCCAGGGCAGGGCAGGGTCAATCAGCTCCAAGCACGCAATGAGGGTGACAACCCCCCTCAGTCCGATTCTGCACATCCGCAGGTGGAATTCGAGCCTGAAGAGGCACAGGTGTGGGCACTGATGGACAAAAAAAAGGATGTGGTTTGTCATAAATGCGGACGAGAGGGCCACATGATCAAAGACTGTTGGGGGCACATCTTGAATTGATTCCCAAGGGTGTAAGGTGCCCAACACCCTATTGTCCAGCCTGTCTAAGACCATTGAACGCAGGTACCTACAGTGCGAACTTTACACCGAGAGACGATGCTTTTCTTGTCGACTACTGAATAAAACGAAAACGAGTTCCGAATCTGCCGCACACTGAAACTTTTGCTCCTATCCACCGCCTAGTGATGACAAATCTAAAGCCAACTCTGAGGTCAAGCAACAACGAACTGACACCGAGTAGAGCGAACCGCCGAACCTTCATTTAGACAGCTCCAACACTATTCGATTGTATAATACCAAGGTAAAGTCACGGTGTAAATGCTTCAAAACCGTCTTCACTGGATTTGAAACGTTGTCTTTGCAAAAAATTTAAACAGCTCCTGCAGTGAATATGAGAAGTCTTAGGTACACTACAGAGAGCAGAGATCTAGGTTACATTAGCAGCCATACATGAAACATTATATTCTACATGGTTACAATGTGACTTAATAATGTTTTATGACATTCTAGAAGGTTCTAATGTAGTAGAAGCTATTCAGAAGTTATTTAAAGGCTTCAAAAGGCCACCAAACGCACTGGTGGGCACCACGGCTTCTGCACAAGAACGGTTTCCATGACAAAATCTGTCTTGCATGACTTGTTCGGCCACCTCCTTCACCTCCTCCATGACTGCAGCCGTTAGTGTCCCATATGCCACTGCCTCCAAAGCTAGGCACACCTAAGGGTTGCATGTCCCGGTGCTCGTGTGATCAGTGCATTTGCTGAAATGAATGTTCTCCTGCTTTGGCTCCTCGCGATCTGGGGCAGCAGTCGGCGCTACTGTGCTAATGGCATCACACTATCTATAGGGGTGCAGGTGGTCCTCAGGTGCTTGTGTGCCAAAGGCAGCCTGGGAGTGTCAGTCATCCACGTCGCTGAAACTGCGTGGTAGTGGCAGGCGGTGTGCTGATGCAGGCATCGTGGTCGAAAAAACGTTTGCATGATCGGCAACTTCACACCAGGGCAAGTGAGGAGCCTGTTGCACATCATCCACACATTAGCGTTAGGCACAGGTTGTTGCACTAATCCAGCACCCTTTGATAGTGTTTTGGTGGGAGCATTGGACCAGTCCATTTACGAGGTGACAGCCTAGGGTAGTATATACACCGTGCAGGTGTGGCTGTAACGCTGATGGCCATAATGACAACCACAGCCATGATAAAACCACGATGCAGGTTTTTTACTTGCAAATAACAGAATGCGTTATTCTTTTTGTGAGGGTTCAAAACATGTACCAACCAGGGGTGCACCCCCTCCCCACTGCCCCCCCCCCCCCCCCTTCCCGAATGGCGAAATCACGACGACGAAATTCAGCAGGCCAAATTTGACCAATTTTCACCACTTTTGATCTTTGAAAAAGAAGTGATCTTCGGCTCCCACCACATACAGCTTCTCGTTCAGCACATTCCGCATTCAGCTGATGATTTTGATGCGCCCCAAGAAACGTTTTGAAAGAAAACCTTTTTCGAGATTTTGGACCACGTTTGGCCCCTTAGAAAAAAAATCGGTAGTTTGGGCGCCGAAATGTTTGCTTTTACGATAAAAAAGACAAAATATTTTGTAATCGTCATTTCGTCATCTCGGGCCCCTCAGAGCCCCCCTAGCCCCCACATCCACCAAAATAATTCGGTTACTATGAAATCTTGTAGCTCCAAGGGGGAGTCTTTGCACTGCGCGCGCACTGCGCGCGCACTGCGCGCTACTTTTAGACTATGTCCCCCCCGAAGAGCCCCCAAGCACACCCCTTGGAAACGCCCTTAGAATTGGGCGACCCAAACTGGACTGGAGGGGACCACTCCGACAATCTTTCCGCCCATCTAATTTCAGCGACAACACCATTCAAGTAAGAACGAACACGATGCACACTTGCCCACCAAGCCTCCTCAGAGCACCCTGTTGCTCCAGAGAGGAGATGAGCACACCTTTGAGGTGGAGTGTGCTTGAGGAAGAAAAAGAAGCGGAACAAATGTTCGCATGGAAGTAAATCATCATGCCCATACTTTAGCCAAAACTCCTCGGCAGAGTGGGCATCAATACCCATATAACTGATTTGCGTCCTTCGGGACCGAGTTCCACCACAACGCTTAATCCACCACTCAACACCATCTTTTTGCAGGTCAAGAGGGTGAGCTCCGGTGCTTTCCTCATGCACATGGAGCAACATCTCCAGGATCTTGTCCCGGTTTCCTCAATAGCACCGGAAGGTTGGGGCCCAAAAGAGGGCGGAAATGCTACATCACCCCTGCATTCTCGGGGGTCCCCAACAAAGGGGGACAAAATCAGAACTCAAAACCTCCGCTGCGGGTCACCATGATGCCCCTCGGGGCCCCTTGTCACCGTTACTTGTTTGGCTCGTGCTTTGCACATGATAGTACTTGCCTTTGGTTTGCGCACATCCTCATTGACTGATACTTGCAAATTGTCCACTTGCAAGTATCCCAGGCTCGGGTGGCTGGGGTGTTAGGAACTGGGAGACTTTGTTGGCAACAGCGGGGCTGAGGGGAGTGTGTAGGAGTAGCGCCACCCTTGCTCTGCTGCAGGGAGTGGGTTCAGAGCTTCTCTGCACGATGATAAACCGGCTCCGGGCGCGGTGCGGGCTTTGGGGGGCGCCTTGCGTTGGGGCCTCTCTCCCAACTGAGAGTTCATGTGCTGAGCGGTCCATAAACCAGCTCTTCAAAGATACCATTGGGAAACGTTGTTTTTTTGGATTGGAGTCATTTCTTTTGAGAGCAACAAACTATCATTCTTTGTACCATAAACCGACCCAAATCATGATCCGGCCCAAAGACGTTATCTGCCAAAACGTGGTACTCTAATTCAACATTGTAATCTGACCCAAAATCGTGATCTGCCTGAAAACATTAATGTGGCTAACAATCGTACTCCAGCCCAAACCCACAAGCAGTCCATAAATCGGAATCCAACGCACAATTGTCCGTCACAGACGCATCATTGCAACATTGTCCGGATTCACTTGCGCCAGCTCTGCACCAACTGTGCCATCTCTATCCTATTGGACTTTATTTCAGACCTTGCTTCTCTTGTCACCTCAATACTCTACACTTAGCCGCCATCCACAAGCATCATAAAGCAGGTTCTCCCAGCAGATCGGTGGGTTCCAATAGTGCTCCACCTTGATACAGGAACACTTGGTTTGGCAACAGACATGCAGTCTCCACACAATGCACCCCCATGAAAAGCAAGGTTTCCACAGAGTTGTACTTAAAGTGAGGGGGTCTCAGGAGGCAATACCGCGGCGGTTGCAAAAACAAAAGCGGTTGAGGAGGACGGGGCAGGCGGTTGGGGGCAGTTGCCGGCCGTTATGCAGGCGGTTGGGGGACGGTAAGGGGGGGGGGGGTGACAGACGCTTTTGGTAGAAGTAGGGGTGGTGCTTGGGGGGGGTATTCCCCTGTTCCCCCCCATTAAGCACAGCCCTGCCCAGGCATTTGTTTAGCGTGCCGCGCAGGGGGGTGGTGGGGGTTAAAGCTTATTCCCAGGAAGCAGCCCGAAGGATGCGGTTGGCAAAGAGATCCCCCGGAATCAGGGGGTCCACAGCCTAGGAGGGCTCCTGGCGGACCCCCCGGTTAGGGCTGACTGAGCTGACTGCCATGTGGGGTTGGATCCTACTAAGAACCACTGCCCTCAGTAAGGGGTGGCCCTGGAGACCCCCTGGCCACTCAGCAAAGGCTTGTTCCACGCATCACTTGTTGGTGGTGGACAGGATCAACATCCAGAGTTCAACATATCTCAAAAGTAACTGGTCTTGTTATCCGGTGCACAAACTCACCCAAAAGAGACATGGCAAAGCACCATATGCACAGTAGACGGGCCAAATGAAGAGTCCAAGGCTGGGGTGCTGATCACCCAAGTGGGCAAGCTGCATGGTTTGCTGAGAGGTGTCTTTGTCGAATGCGGAACGTTGTCCACATGACAATTCTTAGTCAATCAATCTGCTGCCCATCTGACATATGACCCAGTGCGGTATCTGGAATCCAACAACCTACTCACATACACTTACACACACACACACTTGGTGAAGGGGATCAGAGGACGAAACCGCGGAAGCGCACCGTCAGTGAGGGCGAGAGTACGCGGGCACAACACTGATCACCAAAAACAAACTCATCAGGCCATTGAAGACAAAAAGTAGGCAAGGTCCTTTCGAAAAAAAATAGACACTCAGAAAGACACACACACACACACACACACACACACACGCAAGCACAGCACTAGAATGAGGCGAGATTTGCGCTACTGCTGTCCATAATGTGGGTGTTGACAAATATGGAAGCACCAATTCACGGAAAGAAGGGTTTTGGTGTACATGTGCTGATGCACCAGCCAACTTTACTGTCACACTGCCTAAGTGCCTCCAAAATGCTCTTGCTGCTCACTCAAAGTTTTTTCTTTTACTTCAGACCTCGGTACGCCCCCAAAGCCCTCTTACCACATGGCACTCGAGAAAGCTCTCGGACTCAGGAATCAGAGCAGTTCAATGCTACGATTCTCCCAAAGCTCTGTGTGGTAGCGGACATGACACATACTTGGCACCCGAGAGGGAGGGGGAGATGACATGAAGGCACACTTGCTGCTCACTGAAGGTTTTCCCAATTGCGATATAATGCGGACCAAAGATCAACACATCATATGTTTCTTTGCTATGATTTTTCGCACGCAAGAAGACCATCGGCAGGAGATTGTTGGTGAAGTCATGCAAAAACGTAAGTGGAATCAAGCCACCGCCCAAGGAACAGGGCTCTGAAAAGCCTTGCATGAGTGAGGTCCCATCCCAAGGCAAACACACCCCATCCCATCCTTTCAACAGCAAGAGAGGTCCCAGACACCTGCCCCAAACTCTGTTGGTGCTTCTGTGGTGCTTCTCAGGCTGCTGGGATGCAGTGCCCATAGCGACTGACTGCACTGTTGCTACTTGTGTATGGATCCCATTTTTGCTTGCACGCGAGCACCATTTTGGTGCCAAGGCGAAGCCACTGTTACTGCCTCATGGCCGCTCCAATAACCACCACATCATTTTTGCGGGCAGCCACTGTCCCTGTGGGACCTGAGTGACCACATGGGAGGGTTGGAGACCCAAGTGCATGCCGAAAGTCCTTGCACCCATGGGGCACACGGGGATGCAAGAGAAATTGGACCCGTACCGTCATACCTGCACGATCCCTACACCCACAAAGTCAAGGGGAGCCTGGATGATAAAACAGTTGGTGCTCCATTAAGCTCTTGTGCCATTGTGGCTCGCGACCATGCACGACTGTGGTTGCCAGTTTGGTGGTACCTGGTTGTTGGGGCAGCCCCTGAGTGGAAGCAGGGCTCAAGGGAGGGGGAGGCGCCTGCAAACCCGTAATACCCTGGCCCTGGGCCTCATGTGGTGTGGGCCATAGTGGAGGGACAAGACAGAAAGCTGGAGAGTGACCGCTTTGTGGCTGTTGTAGGCAGACCCTTGGTCTCACTGCGACCCTTGCCCAACATTGTCTGTGGGAAAATGCGGGGCAGGGTGTGGCCCATTGCTCTGTTGGACCAAAGCCCAGGCAGTCCCAAGTGCAGCCATGCGGAATTGGGGTGCGGATGCTATGTGTCCCCAATTACCAGGGCCGGGCGCCATGTTGTGGGTTGTGGGTGAAGTGACAGCTCCCCGATGGATAGCGGAAAGTACTGGGCAGCATACGCCTGAGCCACCCTCATAGAGTTTGGCAAACAAACAAAAAACAGAGTCAAACACCAGAACTTTGCAATTATCAGTAAATATCATGTGGACCCAGTGCCTGCACATGCCCCCGACGAAGGTGCCCTGGGAGGTGGTCTGGTGATGCTGTCAAACATTTTGTCACGAGGGCGTCGGCCTAGATGCATTACAAGGATGGAGATGCTCCAGTGCTCAAGATGCTGCTGGTGTCCAAATTAGTGGTCATGCACTGTTTGTTGGTGCCCATGGTGGCTCTCTCCAAGTGGAGGAGCTGCTTGCTCATCCCTACGCTTACTTGCCCATTCGAAACAGTCTTATTCCTTGGCGACCCAGAAACGTAAGTGGAATCAAGCCACCGCCCAAGGCACGGGGCTCTGAAAAGCCTTGCATGAGTCAGGTCCCATCCCAAGGCAAACACACTGCATCCTATCCTTCTACCTTACTTGCCCATTCGAAAAAAGCTTATTCCTTGGCGACCCAAAACGTGCTGTGCGCTCTCTAGCACTCGCCAGATGGAGTGTACTGGGGTTTCCGGCTCTGCTGGGTCCCAAAAACAAAATTCTTGCCGCTTCGCAATCTGTTGAGTCCCCTCTTCTCCAGAGAGCTTTGGGGTCTTCGGTGCTCCTCCAACAGGCCAGTCCACCCTAGTGGTCCCATGCAGGTCTAATGCCTCGTTACTGACAAACCATCGCGTCAGCACAGACGCCTCACCTGCGTAGCGACCCCCACCTGAAATGCGCGTTGGCTTGGTGGAAGCTTGCATGGCCAACTTTGCTTTTAGGCGGGCCCACTCGGGTCGGCTCAAATTCTTCTGGGCCTTACTCAGCAAAACACCTGAATAACACCCATCAACAACCACCATCATCTTGCAAAAGTAGGGCTCAATGAGCAAAAAGGGGAGCAGCCAATCCTGCAGGTATGCCACACTCATGTCGGGAAAACCAAGCTCTCCACGATCCTGCAACGTATCAGAACGAAGCAAATGACCAGTAATATATAGTATAATGACACGGTTCTTCTCCTTCATCACTGGAAGAATGGTAGACAGCTGCACAACTAGCCCCCCCAATTTCTCCTTGAGGGCTGCAGCTCCACTGCATGCGATGGTGGGCACGAGGTGACAATTCTGACTAAGATGCATGAAGTTACGCATGTCAGTAACATCCTGGTCACTATTTTGCAGTGTGACTTGCATGAACTCACCCGATGTGCCTGATGGATTTGTAATACACACCAGGATACCTTCCCTTGATGCCCAGTATTCTTTGGAGTCCTTGAGCAGGTGTGGCGTTGGCATGCGACGTGTGACCTCTTCTTGGGGCTGTTGTTGGCACAGACTCTCTTTTCTCAGTTGGAGGGTTGTCGAGGGCTGCTGAGGGCTGTAGAGGACTGTGGAGGGCTGCGGAGGCAGGCTTTGGACGGCTATAGAGGGATGCGGAGTGTTGCAGAGTGTTGCGGAGGGCTAGGGAGCGTTGTGGAGGGCTGCAAAGGGCTGCAGAGGGCTGCGCAGGGCTGGGAAGGGCTGCTGAGGGTTGTGGAGGGCTGCAGAGGGCTGCGCGCTTCCCTCTTCCTTCCCCGGCATCCAGCCCTCGGAAATTTTGGCGCCCTTGGGTGCAACTTTGGGTTTCTTGGCCTTCGGCTCTTCTGGGGGAACACCCGTTACTGTAGTGATAGAGCCTGTAGCTGTGCATACCTCAGCCAAGATAGGGATTGAATCGGCGGAAGGGGAGCCTGGCTCTGGAGAACGAAAAACGTCGTCCACGAGGGGCTCTCCGGCTTCTGGGTTGGCATCCGCGTTCTCTTGGGTGATTTTCCTCCACTCCTGGTAGAAGACAACGAACCAAACCAGGGTAGGGGAGAGTGATGCGTTAGTGGCATGGAAGGGAGGGGTGTAAGAGTGCAAAGACGCACGATTACCTTCAATGTCACGGTGTAGTGACTAGGAAAACAGATTTCGGGAAGGGTGTACTCTGAAGCAGCAACAGTCCATGCAGGGGTCACACAAACGCCCGTCACCAAAGCTGTTGACGGGTTGACGGGTGGTGCTAAAAAAGGTTTTTTTGTTTCGGTTTCAGGTGTTTTTCCCCCGTTTTTTGTTGTTTTTTGGGCACAACGTGCTGCCAAAAGCCCATTTTCGGGGGCCGCAGGGTGGGTATGGGGTCTGGGGGGGGGGGGGGTTGGGCTAGGGTGATTGGGTGCCATGAACCAGTGTACCCTGGTTTTTTTTGCTTTACTTGCTGTTCTTGGCAACACATTATTGTGATTTTCCGGCTTTTTGTGTATCAACAATCGAGGGAATCTAACCTGATGCTTGCCATAGGTCCCAGTGTCACCATTTTTGTCCTTGCTGGCCTCTGCTGGTGTACCAAGAATTTTAAATTTTTAGTCTGGTGCTTACCATAGGTCCCAGTGTCCCAATTTATGCCCCTGTTGGCCTCTGCTGGTGTACCAGGAATTTTCAACTTTTAGTCTGATGTTTGCCATGGGTCCGAGTGTCCCAATTTTTGCCCTTGCCGGCCTCTGCTGGTGTACCAGGAAGTATAAATTTTAATTTTGATGTTTCTCATGGTTCCCAGTGTCCACATTTATGCCCCCGTTCGCCTCTGCTGGTGCACCAGGAATTTCAAATTTTTAGTACAATGCTTGCCATAGGTCACAGTGTCCCAATTTATGAGACCAACAGGGGCATAAATTGGCACACTGGGACCTATGGCAAGTATCAGACTAAAAATTTGAAATTCCTGGTACACCAACAGAGGCCAACACGGGCATATGTTGAGACACTGGGACCTATGGCAAGCATCATACTAAAATTGAAAATTACTGGTACACCAGCAGAGGCCAACAAGGTCATAAATTGGGACACTGGGACCTACAGCAGGTATCAGACTATAAATGTAATATTCCTGGTACACCAGCGGAGGCCAACAGGGTCATAAATTGGGACACTGGGACGTATGTCAAGTATCAGACTAAAAATTCTATTGCCTTCGGCAGTGCACCTCGAAGAGAGGTTGACAGTCAGCCAATCAGTCCCTGAGCCAGCAAGCAGGCAGTCAGACAGATACACACAGTTTGGGTTTTTTGTCAGTGGCAGATGCGGCCCCAAGCAGCAGGGAGGCCCTTTACCGCAATCCAAGCAGTGGCCGAGTGGTAACGCAGCCGACTGGCATTCGTTTGGTCGGCGGTTCCAACCCCAGTCTGCCCACTTTGGCGCCGCCGCTAAAAGTCAGGCGGCCAGGATTCGAACCGACGCCTGCACATCTGGTATCGGCTGCGTTACCATTGGACCGCTGGCCGTGTTACCAATACCGTGCGTCCCCACTGCTTGTAGCCTATTAAGCAAAAACTTTTGACCCCCCCCCCACCCCCCACCCACCCCCCCCCACCCCCCCCTCAAAAAAGTGATATCCAGTTTTAGGGGGTAGAGGCCTCAAAATCAAAAAATCCATTGGGGGATGCTCTTATTGGGCAAAATAATGATTTTACAAGGGGTTGGACATCCAATATCATGCCTTGGGGTATGCTACGCGAATGACCCCAAAAAAGGGGGGTATATGACGCCCGCGCCTGCGCTTGATCTAACAACCTCTCTTCGAGGTGATTTAAAATTCTTGGTACACCAACAAAGGCCAACATTGGCATAAATTAGGACACTGGGACCTATGGCAAGTATCAGACCCCTTAGAGTGGGTACCACGGGGTCCCCGAGGTCTCCGAACCCGCCAACATAGCAAAAATAGCTTGAAAGTGCATAAACTGCATAAGCTCTCGTCCCACTCCGCCCCATACAAAACCCATGGAGTAGGGACCCGGAAACACTGTTTCCGCTCAAAATAGAAAAAAAACCAAAAGCAACACACACACAAAAACGACATAAATGCGGCCTAAAGCATTCCTTACATACCTTGGATGGTCATTTTAAGTGATCAAGGTATCAGAATAATAAGATTCGGAAACTTCGATTCGGAAGCTGCCCAAGGGGGGAAACTGCAGCAGCAGGTTGTGTACCAATCCCTTGGGAGCCCCCCCCCCCCCCCCCCGCCCAATACCCAAATAGGGTGAAAAACACGTAAATACGGCCTAAAACATGCTTTACATACCTTGGATGGTCATTTTAGGTGATCTCAGTTTCAAAAAATAAGTTTGGAAAACCTCCATTTTTCAGCCGCGCAGGGTGAAAAACCGCAGTTGCAGGTTGGGTACCAATCCCTTGGGAAACCCCCCCCCCCCCTGCCGCCCAACACCGAAATGACGTGAA